>VWZZ01001285.1:553348-593671 GCA_013399095.1 Psophia crepitans | reverse complement strand
CCAACACAGGGGTGCGTGGTGAGGCTGCTGTGTGTGGAGATGTGTGAGATGCCTGGATGGTGTCTGATGGAGCTCTCAGGTGTCGGTTGTCTTTAGCTGCCCTGAAGAAATGATCTGTAATTAACTTTTTTTTTTTTGTTGCTGCTATTATGATGAATCTTTGCAGGATAACCTGCAGCAGCCCCTACAGCAAGCTCTTCTCTGCATGACCTGGTGGTGTGCTACTCTGTGCTTTCCTGTAGGATCAACAGTGTAATCCTGTGATGCAAGAAGAGCTTCCTTGTGTAAGTATAAACCTGCTAATTTTGGGTAAGCTTCCAGGTGACCCTAGGCCACCACTGGTGTGTGGCTCTTGTTGCCAGTCCCTTGCTCAGCTTAGTGGTAGAAGAGGTGGCCATAGGCAGGAGTTATGCTGCTGAAATCTTGTTCCTTATGGGCCTGTGCTGTATCCCCTTTTGTCCTCTTCTATGTGTAACTCCAGTGTCTGCCTCCACCCCACAGCTGGTCTGTGCTTCCCACTCACTGGGGTGCTCCCAGGAAACAGTGGAACCTGCTCCATCAGGCAAGCTGTGAAACCTCACCCTGTGCCTGACCCTGTGTGAGCTCCTGCTTCAACCCAGCTGGGTGTCTGGCCAAGAGCAGACCTCTTGGAGCTGTTCTTCTCCAAGCCATGCAGCCACATCACTAACAGCTCTTTTCCAGGTAAGAGTTTCAAATGTTTTTATTTTCAAATCTGTCTGTTTCCAGACTTTTCTTGAGATGTGAGAAAAGACAGGGCCCCAAAAGGAGGTGTCCATGCACCAGGTAGGCGGACAGTGGCAATTTCATTCCTTTTAGTGTGGTTGCACAGGAGGTCTGTGCTGGGATAAGCTGTGCCACTCGAATTGTGCTTGTCTGTGCTGCTGCTCCATTAAGCTTTGGTAGAGGGGATCCATCCTTAGTTCTATAATGCAGCTTCCATGTATAACCTACAACTGTTTTTATTCTCAGGCATGTCCTTGTGCTCTGTCACTGGAAGGTGTCCTCTTTACCTTGTAAGACCAAATCTGTCTGAGATGGATGTTAATATAGCAATCCTCTTCACTGATATTCCAGAACATAAGCTCTAGGTGAAGATTAGTGTTTGGGGGTAGGAACAGATAAGAAAGAGACGATGGGTGGGAAAGAAAGGCAGTGCCTTGAAACCAGCCTGAGTGATGACTTGGTGTCATGAGAGTCTCATGTTCCCTGGAATTATAAAGCAATTTCAAAGAGGGAGGAGTGTAACACGGCTCTAAGTCACAGTGAAACTGGTCCTACTCTTGTCAGACAATGAAGTCTACTGTCAGACATTGCATGTTAAATGTTTTAGAATAGAGATATTTGAAATTTTGACAAAGTTGTAAATTTCCTTGATGTCACACTCAAAGCTGTTATCTCATGGCATTTTAGTTCGGATTTAAATCATGACTGAGCTAAAGGAGTATGTTATGTTCATGGTTTTCTTGACAAAATTATGAAATCACTGAAATGTATGGAATTGCTTTTTTCTGGATATTCATTGCAGAATAAATGTTTGGATCACTTAATCTTGCATTAGATAAAAGTGTCTGTGGAAAACTATTTGTTTTGCTAAGAGTAATTGAAATATTCCATCAAGCTTTGACTTCAACACACCAGTAAGATTCATGAGTGAAGTACCAGTGAGTGGTGCTGGTGGAGTTCCCTGCTTGCTTGTCTCTGTAGACAGGATGCTTTATTAAAAATAGTTGAGATTTCTTCTAGTGTGTGGATTTTCCCAAGGCACAATGGAAACAAAGGGCTTTTCACAACAGTTTTGACTGTACTTCATGGGAACCATTTTTCTAGAGATCGTGCTGCATTCAGCTGCTCATAGAAATCTTAAAGGATAGTCTGTGTCATGGAGTGCAAAACAATGTGAGTTCAGGCAGCAGTGAGTCTTACAGTTAAGCAAGATCACAGCTGACCTCTCCAGCTCTGGTAAGGGGCATCTTGCAGTGATTCTTTCAAGTAGAATGTGGTTTGCAGGTGGAGCAGGTTGTTGATTTTGTAGAGGCTCCTCTGATGTGTGTGGAGACCTTGTATTTTTGGCTGTATGTGGTTGCTCTATTAATAAATGTGCAAATTTAGTAGCAACCTTTCCATCTTTGCTAGAAGGAACTGGATCAGGTTCTTACAGAATTGAACCCATCTGTTGAAGCTGTCTGTGGGTAGCTTTGTCTTCCTTAGAAGTGAGCATCACCTGCAGAAATTGGTTCTGTATTTGGGACTCATTCAAGGAAACACCCTGTCTTGGAGGTAAAGGGAGTATCAGTGAAGTTTACAATGCATTGCCTGCTTATCTTAAGGTTTGCAGAAGTTGACTTCCATACAATGTATTTTTGCAAGCTTCTATAGTAGTATTAATTGCCCTACTGTACTATGCAACCCTAAGTAATCAACATTCATGTTGATTAATTTAATGAAATCTTTGGAATAGGGTCTATGGGTTAATAATGCCCATCTCTCTTCTTTCAACATTTGAGCTGTATATAGTGTACAAGAAGTGAAGGCAATTTGTACAATTATGTAGATCATCTAAGCGATCAGACCTGACAGACCATGGGTTTCAAGGGAGTGTTGTTACATGCCCCAAATGTAACCTTGGGCAGGCTGTTGACTCAAGCAACCCAAAGAATCCATAGACTACCCCAAAATATGTCACCCACAGGGTTTCCCTGCTGTTGAGTTTTGATTGTTTTTTAATTAAGTCATACCCTTCCAGAGAACTAGGAGTGTAATGCAACCTTGTAATTGGCAATCACAAAACTCTGTGCTCCGCTTTCTAAAATCATGTCAACAATGTAGATGTCAGATGCTCCCAAGGTTGTCATGAAGCGGATCTGATGTGAGGATTTTGAAGTACCGGTGAAGTGTTTGGCTTTTAAGTAAATCAACTTAGTTCCACATAATATTTGCCAGGACTTCTAAAAGAAAATAATCACTGAACAGGAGTGACTTTGCTTGCGAGGTCAAGGATGAACATCTGTAGTGCATTTCTGAGCATGGGTGACAATCCAGTCTTTGATGGGTTCACAGCACTTGAATGACTGGGGTATTGGAAGAACTAGATTTGATAATAGCAGGATCAAGACAGCGCAGGTTGGAAGAGAAGGCATTTAGGTAGCTGAAAACTCCAGGGAACAGACTAAATTTAGCCTAAGTTTTAGCTGAGTCAGGCATGACTAATGGGATTTTTAACAAAGCATTTTTAGAGTCTGAAAGCATCTCTTTCCCTTGCAGGAAATTAAACACTCGCAAAAGTTTTTCACTAACTCTAAACTGAAGCTCACTGTCTCACATTTAACTTGTGTGGTGGGAAATGGCAAGCAATTCACTTTGGAAACCTTGCTGGGATTTAATCATCAGTGAGTTGAACTGCTGAAGTCATTAAGCATTCAGCTGTTCTGCCATCTTGGTGTAAAACTGGGTGCCTGCTTTTCACGTCAGCTGGGGTGAGAATACTGGAGAGCAGAAGAGAGAATTAATTGAAAAATTAGCAAAGATTGCATTACAGCTGTGGAAGCTGTAGGTAATTTGGATAGGAAGACTGGAAGTGTTTGCTGGGGGATGCAGCAGTGGGCATGGGTTATAAATACAAAGGGGCAGGAGGATGTTTGGAATGTGGTAGTTCTTGAGCTGGAGAACAGATGGAATTCATGCTGTGGTGTTACATGGCATTGGTAAAACTGAACAGTTTTTTTCCTCCTAGAGGCTTTGTGTTTGAGGACAAGGCATAATGTAGAGAATGACTTTTACTCGTGGCAAGTGTGTCTTAACAGACTATTGATTAAGGATGTTATTGTATTAGTTTACTTGGGGACAGAGTTTTTAGTAGGGTCTGTAGCAATAGACAAGGGGTAATGGTTTTAAACTAAGAGGGGAAATTCAGACTAGATGTGAGGAAGAAATTTTTCATGATGACAGTTTATTTTTGGTCTCTGTAGGAGAATATAGGTATTCTACTTTCAAGTCTGCAAGTCTACCCATGACCACAATATAGTAACTCTCGGCATGTTGCCCATGGAGACTCTTATTCTGCACTTAGGCTTTGACAAAAAGCTAAGTGGAGAGTGTTCCCAGGTCACTTAAATATTTCAGCTGCAGACACAGCTGTAAGGTGATGGGCATTTTGATGTTTATGGTACTAAAATGATTACATGTATTTTACTGGTTTTTGGGGAAGTCTAAATACAATTGAGTATTAGAAATATTTAATATTATATGTGATATAGACCCTGGATCATGTGAGCTCTCCCTATGCATTTGGTTAGATATGATTGATATGAGTAGACTTGTAGTAGGGTGGGTTATGTCTTTGTAGAATCTGTTTTCCTGTCATGTAATGCTTGCCTGAGGTGACTGCAAGTGTGTTTCTTGGAAGCAGATTTATATCTATTTTCTCTTTCAACTTCTAGAAACTTTTGTGCTACGTAAGATGCATAAGATATTCTTCAGTTATTTTGGGAAGATACCTTTATCACCTTGGCTAACTTCCTAATACCTCCACATATGGATGTGGAGGTTTGAAAGACAGCTGTGAATGCAACTGCTTCAAAGATTCAGCATGTAAATTAAAAAAAACCCCAAATTTGTCTTATTTAGTTTGGTGTTGGTAAGTTAGCTTAATTTTTCAACTGGAAGCATCCAAGAAAATGGAAATAACTTTGAAGGAGGAGAATTATTTGTAAGTTTCACTTATTAATATCTTTTTTAGTGTTTTTTAAATCTCTGGATGGAGTCATGAGATGCAGGTGTGGTAAAACATTAAGATTTCACATGATTTTTTATTTGGAGAACTGCGGAGTTTAGTGTGTAGTGATATGGGATGATTTTGACCTAAATTGAGTAGATAACTATGTTGCTGGGATGATGTCTCAGGATCTTGTCTGGTGTTAAGGCATGTCACAGTGCTCCCCAGCATGGATCTGTCAGGACTGAGAACACTGTCCAGTCTTCCAGACTTCTAGCAGTTTGGCTGGGCACCCTCACTTGGTACTTCTGGTTTCAGCCTTCAAGGGCACAAACAGAGTATCTTCTAAGACTATATTGAGCTGACCTTGACTTCTGGCAGCACTTTAGGCTTGGGGACCTGTCTTGAGTAGCTCTATCTGAGTTCTCTGAGGAAAAGGGGTGAGAGGAAGAAAAAGGCTAACTGCTTTACTTGTACACAAAACAGTTTTTTGTAAACAAAAGATACTGGAGACTTCTATTATTTAGAAAAACCTCAAATAGTTGAAGTTGTATTCCATATTGGAATTAGGTTGTCTTCAATGTAAAGCATTTTCCAATGAGTTCCAACTGGCTGTAAGCATAGAAGAGCTGGGAAAGTTTAGGTTATGTCATATGTATTCCTGAGATCAGCTTCTGCTGTTTTCTTTTAAACTACATACTTCAAATCTCAAAATACATTAAGAAAAGTAATTATTTGTTATGTAAGTGATCATATTGATTTGCCAGATATGATCACACTGGTCTTTTATGTGGTGAGGTGATATAGCCATCCAGTTCACTGCTAATGCTTGTGCCTGTAGCATGATGTTGCTCTGCATACTGCACAACATGAGGTGCCTGTGTTCCAAGAGACACATGGTGATATTTTAATGGGGGGACAAAGTTAATTGCCAGTTGAAGTGTGAACATAGCTTTCCTAGAAACATGACTGGATGGAGTACAGTTCAGGAAACTAGAATTTCTATATATTTTTATAGGACAATTGGGTGCAGTTGTGACTAGCATCATTGAAAGATTCAACCTTTTGGCGTTTGCATGGGAAGCTGTACATGACTCCCTGTCTCCAATTGCTTCAGTTCCACAGCTTCACCCCCGTTGCAGCTGAGCACTGTTACTCTGCACAGTTTGATATTGTCTGTGTAACAGAGAAAGCACCTGTGGTGCAGGCTTTGGGTGTCCTTCAGTCAGGTAATGTATAGCATCTTCATTTATAGCATGCCAGTGTAAGTTGAGAGATGCAGTGCATAATCTAATCTGCTGCTGTACTGAGGAACTGTAACAATTCTTGTTGTCCCCATTACAGGTAAAGAAAAATACAGTTTTGACTTGAGTAATAAGGAATAAATTTTCAACATTAAGCAAGGCATCCTATGGTACAAGGAAAAAAAGGGGTAACAAAACTGTTAATGGCTGTGTGACTATGGAAAGCTACTCTGAAGACTGGAGAAATTGCTTGTAGGAGGTCCTGTTAGGATATGGAGAAATCAAGGGTGTAGTGTGTGTGTATATGCATAAAATATTTCCTTGGTTTTGAGGGGACGAAGTAGGAAAAAACCAAAGTGAAACAGAAATGGGTAGTGTTGCAGAAATGAGAAACTTCCTATGCTGGTTTGTTCTGAGCAAGTGAACTGTATTTTCATGCTTTTGTGGTGTTTGGCACAACTTGTGTCTTCACACTTGCATTAAGTAGCTGATATTTATGACATGATTTTGCTATTCATTTTATAAAATATATATTTAAAGTATACATTGGTAAAAATGTATTAAACATAGGTATGCATATAAAGTTCATGTGAAATGTAGGTGTTGAGTATTTTATCCAGGTTGCTGTTTTTGTCCATGTATGAATGTGTATAGACATACATATGTAAGAGGCTAACGGATAGTCTAGATTTTCCAATATCAGTCTGTACATTTTCAAGTGTACTTTAAGGCTCAGCACGTCTCTCACATTCTGTCCCAAAGCCATAGAGACATCTCTGTCCAAGGATGTGTATACACTTATGGAGGGTGTGAAGTTTTTTACAATTTCCTTGGCAACCGAACAATATTTACACCACCACAATTTTCTTATGCAACAAACATTTGCTATTCCGCTGGCTAGGGCATCCCTGCTCTTCTCTTCCTTTGAGCTGTGTGGCTGGGTTATCCCAGATAACGCTTTTGAATTGTCATTTACTAGGCAAATGACCTGTTTGGTCTCAAGTTTTTTGTTTTATGGAAATGCAAGCAAGAACTCTTTGTGGTCCCATAAAAATTTTGTCAGGGTGCTTATATGAAACGGGGAAGGCTTCCCTGGCAAAATATTATTTCTGTGTCTTGTCTTGCTGCTATTTCATTTCCTACAAGAAGTCTTCTGAAATCCTTTCAAGTCTTTGTCCTCACTTGCTGAGTGCTGCTTCAGTTCTTCATTCACACAGCTCTTTTCAGAATGAACTGTTTAAAATTGAGAAGACTGATGTACATAATCAAGGGATATGTTCAAATAGATGAAGGAGGGTGTTCTTGTTCAGGTCACACGAGGAGATGTGTGGGTTCAGAAGAGCCTTTCAGGAGTGGGTGCACCAAGGCTGTGAAAGTTTTTTTTCCACTTCCACCTTACTTGGTATTCTGGCTGGGCAACCAGCAGGAGTCACCTTCTTCCTCTGCAGGATGGTACATCTGTTTCTAGTCCCCAGTAGAAACTGGAAGCATTAGGCAGGTCTGGAAATGTAAATAAATAATTGGTTTAGAAACTGGAAAGTTACCTGTTGGTGGAGAACTTACTGTTGAGTTTTCCCGATAGTTAACCCTCCTCCTCTGGCCTGAGGAAGCTGTTTATCTGAAATGGTTAATGTAAGCTTGCACTGGAACATAGCTAACAGCTCGAAGTTCATGGTTCTGCTGTCGGTGTTAGTTTGTCCCTGTGTCAGTATGTATTATTGACCACAGAGTATCAATATGGCCTGAACTTCTCTACCCGTATTCTTCATGATCACCTTATGCTTTGGAGGAAACAGCAGTAAATTATCCTCCCTGGAGGGGAAATATTTCATTATCTAAGGCACACAAAACGTGAGGACTGCCTCAGCTGGCAGAGGAATGATCATGGGGATTGGAGGGTGCCGCAGAAGTATCAAACAACGTGCATAAATGGAAGGGCAGGCTGGAACGCTCGTCGGTGCCAGATGGACAAAACGAGTGGCCGCAGGAGGGCACCAGAACCTCAGCAATGGAGATGCGCTGCTGCCTCCATCCTCACGGGCTGCCAGAGCAGCTCCGCAAGCCGCGCGTTTGAAAAGCGAATCTGGCAATGACATTAGGTAGTCAGAGGGGTAAACATGGCCCACAGTCAAATGGTAGATGAACTCAAATTCGACTCGGTTCTGCTCTTACTTCCATGGGTCATCTTTTAATTATCTATACTGTGTCCATCCACATTAGACTGTAAGGTCCTTGGGGTAGGGACTTGTCTAAACAATGTATTGCTATGCACACCTATGACACTGCAAATAATTAACTGCTGTAATTATTGTGCCTGTAAAACACCCTTGCCTGACATTGCTGCTGGGCAGTTACTATCATTCCAAATGTGACTGTGCCACCCAGACTAGGACCTTGAATCTAAAACTGGAAGATGCTAAGCCCTCATTCACTAACGTGTTCTATTGCTTTTAAGTGTTTGTAGAAAGAAAAAATTTACCCATTAAACTTTTCCTTAAGTGCTTTCTGGGTGAGAATCACCAAACAGCCTGGGGACCAATACTTACCGGTGATGAGCATATGTGAGAACCAGGTTCTAGCCCATGCTCTACTACATACCAAAATCCACTTCTATTTGAGAGAGAAGAAATGCATTAGCAAGGGCTGTTGTGAGACACTGGCAAGTTTTTCACCAAGTTTTCATTGGTAAAGATGAAGTTTCTAAGGCCCATGGCTTCCCACAGATGCTGACCTCCCTCAGTGTACTGTTGTGATGCTTATGTTGAATTGGACATACTGACTCTTCAAAATAGCCTGAATCAGAAGGTGTGGGCAATCCCTGTCTAACCTGACTCTAGAAGAGCTGCCTGGGCTGTTCTCCATCCTTTTTCTTGTCTCTCAGTTATACTCTTAAAGTGATGGAGTCCCTTGAATATATGCTGACCTTCCCAGAGCTATATGCTTACTACCAGACAGAGTTAACATGTGAGGAGGAAGTGCTTTACTTCCACAGACATGAGTAGGTAAAACATCACAAAGCCTTAAGGAAGGAGGGCAGAGCAGTCAAAGTACTACCGAAGCTCTGTTCCTACTACCTGAACTTTTGGGGTACAGTTTGGAGCTTCAGTATGTTTCCTTCCCAGTACCCCTAGCAGCTCTGCAGAGGAGCCAGCTCTCATGAAAGGTGTTATTTTTGCGGAGCAAGGGTCCTGAGCTCTGAGAGAGGAGTAATGGGGGATGGCTGGCTGGTAAAGGTGCCTGTCAACAGAGGAAGTGTGCACAATATGCCTGGACTGTGCAGAGATCAAAGAGGATTAATGTTGCAGAAAACCAACAAAGGCATGTATGTGCTTGTGTGCTTGAAGCTTTGTCCCATGGTTTTAGGGAAAGGGTGGTGTTTGCTGCAGAAAGCGCCCTGGTGCCAGCAGGAGCTGGCCTGGCAGTGTTAGGGCTGCTGTGAAGAGCTTGGAACCAGCACCTAGAGCAGTGGCTAACTGCTCAGCTGGAAGAGGCTGCTGGTCACTGCCACCTGGGTTATTTCCTTTTTTTAAATCTCCAGTAGCCAGTCCAACATCTCAACAGCACCCTGAAAGGAGGAAGCAGCCTGGGTCACCCTCTTCCCAGCTGAGCACCTCAACTGCTTAACTACAGGACTGGGCTCCTTTAGCTTTTTTCCTGTTGTGTTTTACCTTGCTGACTATTCACTGAGATACCTCCAAGAGGGGAATGGACGAGAATCTCATCTGGCTTATTTGTTTCTTGGTGCTGCGGTGCAGCTTGGGAGGGGGTATACCATGGATTCATGCACCTCTTGGGCTGAAGAGTCCCTAGGTGTAGGCGTTGGTGCCCTTTTACCACCTGGGCCTTGGTATGGACATCTTTTGCACCACAAGTCCAGGCAAAGGGGTTTATTCTGGCACCAAGGAGATCATGCCCTAGACTTCAGAAATGGACTCGGATGCTACACCTCATCAGCTGTCCTGCAACTACACAATGCTGTACTGACAATTTTGTTCTGAAGAGGTCATGTGTATATATAAGCACTTAAGTAAAAAGGGCCAGTAAGCCTGTTATTGCAAACTCATACCAAATAGGCTTTGTCATGTGGATGTGCTTCAGTTTTTCATCTCCTCTGGGAAGCAGGTTGGTGTTACCTCAATTTTAAAAATGAGGGCTAATTGACTTTCTCCTAAGGGCTACAGCAGATCATAGCTATGCAGAGAACAGGGTTGTGTTGTGTCCTCAGGCTGTGCTGACCCATTTTGGTGTCTTCCCTGTGTCGAGGCCAGAGGCCAAGCACGTCTGCAGCTCTATTGAATTCAATGGGATCAAACAGTTAGGAGAGCAGAATTTCATCCTAAATATGCAAGAGAATTAAATGGGTGAGTTGAGACACCAGGACAAGAGAAGGATTTCTGAAAAGTAACAAAAGGTTGTGAAATTGCTAAGGGATTAAGTTGTTTGAATCTTTGTTCCAGCCCTATTAAAAAGGTATAAATTCATTTCAATTCTTAGTGGATTTCAAGCTGCCAATTTCTGAGCTTGCACAGCCTTTGATGTGATTCCAGCTTTCTATGATGTAAGTGGATTATTTTTTCCTTAATTCTGAAGAGGCCATTTCCCTCCCAGCCCCCTCCAGGAAAACATTGCAGCAATCGGACTCTAACCAAACACTGATTTTTGGCTCACTGTGGATATTAACCCACTCTCTGCAGTGGTATATTTTTTGTATACTTCTTTCAAGACTTGAGTGTAAGATGAAGATATCAGTGGTAAACTGCTATTTTAAATAACAATGAGCCTAAAACACACAATGGACCACGCACTCCAGTTCCAAACTGCATACATAAAGAACAGTTAATCCATCCTTTAAATACAGCCAAGCTTGGGGTGGAATATGGCAGCTTTTTAGCATGCGGAGCACAATTTAGGCTGCAGCATGAGGAATAGTTTATCCAACTGAAAGCAAAAGGGAAATGTAGACAGGAAGAATGCAATTATGTACCTGGACTTTATCCAAGGCACCTGAGCTGACACTTCTGCTCTAGCTGAAACAACCCCAGAGCCCTTAAATCAGGGCAAACAGACAAGACTGTCCACCTTGTGCAGTGGCAGGGACCTCCAGTGGCACCAGGGTCCTTACTGCTGACGTGGATAAGCTGGATCACTGCAGGTTCAGAGGAAGACATCTGCCTATTGAATTATTAGTGTTACAGCCGGTACATTTCTAGCATAGTAATGCCTCTGGTGACAATAATACTCTGTGTGAGAATTACTGAAATCACAGCTCAGACAAAGGTGGCTGAAGATATTGATGTGTATTTGGGACTGAAAAAAAATAATTCAGCTTTCAACAGAGTTGCAAGGGCAAAGTTTGTATTTTCTTAGGTTTGGATGGGTTGTGTTTCCTTGTGGGGCATCCGGCACCTGCTGAGTTACAGCTGGTGCCTAATGTCCCAAAGGGTTTGGTAGAGCACCCAGGAGGAAGGAGGTGCAGAAAGCTTCCTGTGGGCATTAAGGAAGAATGAGGATTCTGTGCTTAGGCTGGGGGGGTTTGGACCTCCCTTTCCCGTGACTGGTACGCACTGCAATATCTCCTACCGTGAACAGGAACTTGGCTGTTGTCCAACCTAAAGAGAGGTTTAATTTTGCCAACGGAGCGTACTCCTGCAGAATTAGCTTTTAGAGTAGACAATCTCTTTTGCCTCACGTAGCATTTAGCGTGTACTGTCGTGGCAGAGAGATGGAGAAGGAAGGCAAACCCTCTTCTGCTATGAGCTCGCTCTCAGGTGGGCTGAGAATCCCCTGGTGCTGCTCTAGCAGTTTTTATTTTTAGTCCTCTGTGCTATAAGCAACATCCTTTAGGCTTTCCTTATTAATTGCAAACATTGCTCTCAAGAAAAACAGTGGTTTGAATTTAGATGTTTAGCTCTTACGAAAGCCTTATCAGAAGGTTTTAACGAGCAATGGTAGCAACTCTTGTTACTTGAGACTCACTGGTGATTCTTTGATTACTTTACTCTTCTTTAGGAGAATTCAGTACACAGGCTGTGGAACCAATGCTGCTGTGATAAATATATGCCTAGTTCTGGAGGTGGCTAGGAATTTGTTTGTTGTAAGGAAAACCTGTTCTCTGCATAAACATTTAATGAAACAACTTGAATGTTGAACAGATAGGATTAATTTGCATTACTCCAGACCTGATTTTACAAACAATTGAAATCTGAAATGTTGTGCTAAAGATGTGTCCAGCAGTTACCTTCAGGATACTTTCCCTTGGGGAAAAGGCTGTTTAATCTAACACTGAGTAGGCACTAGATGGCACTATTTTATAGTGTGTCCCTGTCATGTGTCCTGCAGCTGAGTTTATTACTCTGTGGGGAAGTCAGTACTCAGATAGTTGTTACATTTGAAATACTAGTAAACAAAATCAACATCTTACACAAGATCTGATTATTGTCTTTTAATATACAAACGAGGTCAAAGGAAAATGCTGAAACAACACTTGGTTAGGGATTTTGGCCTGGAATCTGGAAACGAAGTCTGCAGCTGAAGCTTTAAATCACACCAACTAAACCAAAATCAGCTAATGTTTTTTTGGGAGGCCTATACGGGCTTTGAACTCTCACAAGGCTCCTTAGCTTCTGGTCTGAGCAGTTCTGGAAGCTGTGCAGGGGCATGACACCAGAGACGAGGTAACCCTATAGATACATGTGCATACCCTGTATACCTTGGACACTGACCCACTGTCATCACTGGACCCTGGATTTGGCCTAAAATATACGGCATAAACATACCCTGACTGACTTCGTGACTTCACTGCTCTCAGTTGTGAAATCAGGATTTCTTTATTTTCCTTATTGGATTAGGCTGCACTCAAGTTTCCCTTTTTTTGGCTGGGGCCTCACGACTGCTATTACTATGAATAATGCTGTGTCTTCATAATGTATTATGGTCCCAAAATAGCAATGAGCTGTATAGGACTGTGTCCCAGAGTAATACTGGGGTGTTTTTTACAGTCCAGGTAGGTATTAATTTTAATATCAAGATTTCACTTGCAGAACAGCAGACACCAGTTGTCTACATTTAGGTGTTACACCCTATATACCTAAACACAGAATGACTTCGAGTTGCTCTGTTGCACACACTGCTCATCTCACACATGGGCTGTGAGAGGGTGAGTTAGACTCAACTATTTGGTTTTCTTTATCCTGTGACACAGAAAAGCTTTTGGTGGCTCTGGATTACCAGGTCGCTTTTATTTGCAGTCCTTCTAGGGTCTGAAACTGGTGATCTATCGCTGATGGACAAAAGCAGAAACCTAGGGAATCGCCGAAGCACTCCTGAGACACAATTTGCGAGCATTTCTGAGGAGGCCAAGATCTGTCTTTCCTCTTACAAAAACATTTCAACTTGTTTTTGTACACTAGGTGGCACAAATGCATAAGAGATTGATTTGGAAGTTTTCTCTGCAGTTTTACAGTTGATACTGTAAATGTGTCCAGGGTAACTTTGAATGCATTTCCAAGAATGATTTGTGCTCCAAAGTTCATTTTTGAATAAAGACCCATACTGATATATTCACTGGGGACAAGCCAGTGCATTGAGCCTTAGTCATCTGAGCAATGCTTCTTCCAGTGCTTTGATATGACCAGCTGCATTCATGTCATTCATGTTCATCCCCACCCTTCTTCCCTTCTTGGTCTTCTCCCAGTACTGGAAAAAAAAAATCCTGTCATTCCAATCATGGAGGAAAAAGTGAAGAAAGCTCCTAATTGAGTAGCAGGAACAGTGTAAACTGGACAGCATTAAAAGAAATACCAGTAGACACAACAGATGGTTGCCATGTCATTCCTCACCCAAGGTTTGGCTGGAGGGAGGGAGCAGAGGCGAAGCCAGGGGCACAATGATGGGGGCTGACCTGCCTCCTGCCTGCCCACCAGCTGTGCTACTTCTCTTGAAGCTGAAAGGATTGGGCTGGAGATGAGAACTTTAAAGACTTAATTCATTGTTTGAGGTTCTTTTTTCTGGCTTGGCAATACAGGTTGGCTTTGTACGTGTGCTTTTAGAAAGTACTAGCATACATCGCAAAAGGTCTGTCCCCTCTATTCTTTTCTCTAAGGATCTAATTTACTACAATTGTCTACAATTTCACCAAAATGCTATTTTCCAAATATGACTTTTGTTTGCCATATCTTCTGGCTTGATAAATAACATATATAAAAATATAAACTGTATTATTTCTGTTAAGGGTTAACAAGTTCTTGGGTTTCCCTCCCTACCTCTGCTGCTTAACTCAGGATAACAGAAGTGATGTGATTTCAAAGCTGAGGGTGAGTGCAAGACCTGCCGATGCATGAGGTTTGTGCTATGAATAAGGAGGGAGCAGGCAGTGGCAGAAAGCCACCACAACCATTAAAATGCAAGTAGAATACTGAAGGTAGGGAGGGCTCAGACTTTGAAAGTGAGTAACTTAAACATTTTCTTTCCAAACATCTGTAAATTGTTAGTCAGATTTATTTTGAATTAAAAAATCTTTTTTAGCAGACTGACAGCTTATTTTAATTTTCAGCCATTAGACCTTTCAGCCATTTGAATTAATGCTGCACCATTGCCTTTGGTGTTGGAGAAAGGTGCCACTGCTCATCAGGTGTGCTTGGGCCCTTTACCAATGAGTATTGTTTTTTCCTTCCTCTGTGGACAATACCCTTCTGCCAGTGTTTAAATCTGTCTGGTCAAGTCCTTGAGGCTGTCTGCTAGCCCTCTGGAGACTGATACAGCTTTCAGTCCTACTGAAAGTGGAATTAGCTTGCTTCCTACGCTAGTCAGACGAAGCAGTGCCTTCGTCTAAAGTGATGTTGCCAAACACTATAACTGTCTCTCTGCATGGAAGCAGCCAAGATTAAGAAAAAAAAATTAAAAAAAAGGACTTAAAGCACCCCTTACCCCATTGTTTCCCCTCCACTGTTGGCATTTTGCTTTTGTTACAGTGGTTATTGTTTGTTCAGTGAAATTACTTACTCTCTCTTTCTGGAAATCCCAAACTTGACTCATAAACATTTTCACCTCTAATTTCAAAGAGATTTGCAGAACAAAGGAAATGTGTTGGATTATATCTCTACCATTCAATTTGGTAGCCAATACTGTCTGGAGTTCAAATAAATGCCTCTGATACTGAGTTTGGTCCTCTGACAACTGAAATAGCTGGACTGGATTTTTTTTTGGATCTGCATCTGAGCGAGGATTTCAGCTAGTTCAGATCTGTGCCTTGCTGTGACCTTTCTAGCAAATACATCTAACCCTTAAACTTGGTAAAACTTTAAGTCTGAATTTAATTAGACTCATTTCTTCCTGAAATCATGAGGTAGAAAAGTTAAATGTTTCTCTAGATGATTGTGTTTGGCATCAGATGATCCAATTATGTATAATATTGTTTTATCCCAGCCTATGAAATTCTTCCTTTGCATCTCAAAGCCTGCATGTTTTGCTTGAAAATAGTAGCAAGCTCAGCAGATCTCTGGATGAATGAGTTATTTTGGCAGGTCTCAGAACTTACTCATCTCAAATACAAACTTGACCACCCTAGAATTGAACCCAGTATAGGTTGTGGCAATGACACCACTGTATGTTTCACTTTTTATGATTCCGCTTAGTATCATAGAGGTCTTTACGGCCAAGACAAGTTTTCTGTTGACCATGGCCAGCAGATAGTAAACATATGTTCCAGTAAATGACTTGATCCCTGAGTGCTGTTAGGTTTGGACATTATAGTAACAAGCATGCACTAATGTTTCTAGATTCAGGCCTCCATTCTGCAGACTTACCTAGGAACTTGAACGCAGTATGAGCACCATGGTTACACGGGTTTAATCAGGAATAGTATAATGAGCATCCTGCTGGGTCTGGGGAAGCATCTTATGTGCAGGAAAGAGAAAATCTCCCTCCATTTCTGTCTGTCCTTTGAACATTTGACAAAAGACATGCTGGCAGATTCCTGAGCAAGGAATCCTCCACTAACAGATTCCCCCAAGGCAAATGAGTATCCCAGTGCTTTCCCAGACCTTACTCTGTTCTCCTGTGTTGTGACAGGTCCTAAGCTGTAGAACTAATGAACTGCTTCCTCCTAATACAAATATAACAAGTACAGGATAAACCCAATGGAAATCCATGCAAAAAAAAACAGTGACAAAAGCATGCAAGCATAGTTTGAAAAAGTATGGACTTGTTTAATTCTTAATACTCTACCATTTGTACAGTGTTTTGGGGGTCCTCAGTATTAAGGCATTCTGACAAATTGCTTTCCATGAGAAGTGTTTAGTGACTAGGCATAAAACAAATGCATCAGAAGAGCTTGTCCAGCCTGAAAAGTTTAGGTTTGGATAACTTTAGTCACCTCTATGTAAGAAGCTGGACTGAGTATCTTGCAAGATCAGGTTTTGCAGTGTTTTTATGATATTTGTACCCTCTCATGTCCTTCAAAACCAGGACATTTCAATAGCTCTTCTTTCTTGTACCTTTCAGCTTTTTTTTAACCAACCTTTCTGGAAGCTGAGTTCGATTCATGCACAGTTATGAGTGAAGTGATATGGGTATGAACCAGGTAATGCAGCTCTGTACGTTACCAAATCTATGATGTTACGGTGAGAAACTCTACCTTTGCAGTAAGTGCTGGATGCAAAGTACCTCATCAAACCAGAGGGGATCTGAAGTTTTGCATCTTAAGTGGCTGGCTCTTCCTTCCTTTCAGCCTCTCATTAGCCATGCCAGCAGTAATGGCCTCGCTGGCCTCTGATGCACTGTCAAGGTCATGTAACTTAAGAGCTTAGGAAAGCCACAGTAGTTGCTGCAATTTGTTCTTCCAGCTTAACTAATGGCTTGTGAAGTTGGATATCCATGCCCTGAGTGTGATGGATTTTGCTTGGAAATTGATCCCAGAGGATAATTTGTTTAAGAGTTCCTAGAGATCAGACATGTCCAGGGAAACCTGTTTAAAACAAGGCTCATCTCAACATATGAGGCCAGCAGAGATAGGTGAGAAACCTTACGTGATAAAGACTCATGTATATTTAGTGTGTGCACAGTCATGCTGAATGTTTTTCAAAGCCTCCTTCTTTCTCTCTTTTTCTTAACTTCATACATCATTCTTTGAGCTGTCTTTGCACGCTCTTTCCCATGGCATTTGGCCAATAAAGAGGACACAGGGCTACACTATAATGGGAATCCAAGAGGAAAAGGTCAGTCGTTCTCAGCCTGCAAAAGAAGACTTATCAATCAGTTGTCAGACCGTGAGGCCAGGGCGTCCAATGTTAGAGAGGTCTGAAATAGATCATCATAAACACCTCACAGCTCTTCTGTAGCAAGTGTGCAGAGGACGTGGGAGGGAACTGAGCTAGCTGTTGCTTCAGGTCTGAGAGAAAGTGTCACTGTTCAAAAACCTTTTGATAAACTGTCTTGTAGTTCCAGTAAAAACAGTACACAAAGACAACTGTCTGCAGGGTTCGGAATTTCGGATCAGCAAAGGGAGGAGATGCATGGGGATGGTGGAGAGTAAGCAATGCAGCTAAAGGGTTTTAGAAGAGCTATTCCTAGTTCCCTCTGTGCCTCTAATAGTTTAAATAACTGCTTTTCTGGTAGAAGACTTTTTTCCGTATGTGTTCACAATCTCACCACCAATCACACAAATGAAAGTGTCTGGTAATGTATGTATGGAGCAGTGGTTGCAGTCAGCAGTTCTCAAAAGGTATTTGCTCACCAAAGCTAGTGCATAGTATGTAGGACTATAAGCTGGGTAACTCAGAGCGAAGATGCAAACAATGTGAATAATTAACTCTGGGGAGGTTCACATCTGTATCTGAAATGTTCCAGCTGCCCTCTCCATGTGTATAAAATGCTGAACCATAATGCTGGATCCAGGCAGACATAATCTGGGAAAATTCAAGGCAACATGTAATCTTCCGTACTGGCAGCTATCTCCTGAAAGAGAACAAAGAGAACTGCAGATGTGAACTCTAGGAACATTACGGACATTTGTGATTTTAATATGGATGCTATGTGTACAGTTCATTTTAAAGAAAATAGAAAGCTGGGAGAATTGTTAAACTTAAGTCAAAGGGAGACTTGAAATTCATCTAGGTAGGTTCCATAATATAGATTGCCCTATTAAGGGCAGTTGACCCTAAATTTGTTTATATATTTATAGTGAAGGCCTGTTGGCTGAAGCCAGGCCTTGCATGACTTCATCCAGGATGCCATTTCTTAGGCTTATTAGGGATCATTTTAGCCTTGTAACACCTAATATTAATTTGGGTTTAGGCAGCAAATAGCTGAGCTAGCTGAGGCTAACTTAGATTCTGGTCTCATTTTGTTGAAGTATCAGTTAATGGCTTAAGGAGAAGGGTTTGGGTCAGACCAGAGACAGACTCGAGATGCTGCCAGTCTTGAATCTGGATGTGCATTTAAAAGCTCCAGTGTGGAGTGGGTGGAGGGCTACTTGGACTGTTAGAAATGTTTCAAGATGATGAATAAACAAAGGATAGATATTTTGATTTCATTCCATTTCTGTTATCAGCTGCCAATTATTTACGGTCCCCACCCTAACTCTTGAGGCTGAAGCCAGGCTGCAGAACTGTTGTAAACCTCCTTCTGACACTTTCAGCTATGACAATTAGACAATCAGTTTGCATTGCTGAGCCATGTCTCCCTCTTTGGCTACAGCTGAAAGTGTTCATTACTCATCCAGGTAATATCTTTAACAGACTTTTGAAGCGAACAATAGATCTGATTGTCTTTTGTAGCTGACAAGTGTTGTTCTTCACGGGAACATTGGTGATGGAGAGGGAAATCCACCTGAGGACCATGTTGTGCTGAGTTGCAGTGGGCTGAGGTGTGCTTCTTGTTTATCTCCAGCACTGCTTTGGGATGACCAACTGTGGCTGTCTTCTCACGGAAGACCCTGCATAATGTTTCTTTCTAGTATTGTCGCTGCGTAAGCCACTAATGAAATTATAGGCAGTGTTTCTTGCTAATAAGCCATTCAGGTGCCTTCTTGGAGACAGAGACAGACTCGAAAGTAGATGAAACAAAAGGCAAAAAAAGAAAAAGAACAAATAGAAAGGAAGGAGTAGGGAATATGAGGAGTTTTCATAAGTCTCTTGGGTTTCCAGACTGTATCTTTGAGCATGTCTCTGTGTAGATTTGCAGACAGAGAAAAGCCTGTGCTCTGAAGCAGCCAGATGTGAGCCAGCTGTAAACTGAGTGCTGTGGCTGTCTTAGGGAAGTGTTGAACCTGGGGTAGTTTAAACTTGGCTCTCATCAGTGCTTGTGTTCACTGCTGGGCTAACGTTGATGGTATGATTTCATGTTTGGAGCTTGGGCAGCACAAGCAGAGTCACCTTACTTCAGCCCACAAAACGTGATGCAGATATGCCCTTGTGCTGGTGAGAAACGCTGAAAATCTTTCTCCCGCTGGCAATGCTGAATTTACTGCCCAGAGTCATCCATTAATGCAGATGGACATGCCATGCTCTTACATCCATGGGATCCAGGGCATAGAATCATAGAATCCCTAAGGTTGGAAAGGACCTCTGAGATCATCAAGTCCAACTTTCAACCTAACATCACCATGCCTGCTAGACCATGTCCTGGAGCACGACATCTACACGTTTTTTGAATGTATGGAGACCATCCATGAGTGAAAGGTGATGTTATACTCAAAATCTTGTTCTGCAGAAAGAAAACCTACCTTGTGTGTAGTGTCAAATATTATTTGTGTAATTGAATTACTATTGATATAATTAAGAAATAATTATTAGTTCAGATCTAAATATCAGAGAAAAGGAAAATGCACTACAATTCTGGAAAATACCTCAATAACAATGTCATTTAAATGACTATATACCTGCTCCCTTGCACCTACTCTTTCTCTGCTGTTATGCACACCCTTCCATGGCCCTTTTGGTCCTGAACTCACTGGCTTCAGACTGGAAGAGACCACTAACGTCTCATCAGTGTCCTAAGTCCTATACATGGAGGGCTATGGTGTTGGCATTGAAGGATTTTCCACCTTACATTTGGGACTATTTGCATGTATCTTTTTCTAACATGCTTTAACATTTGATTTATTTTTTTATTAGTTTGCACCTCCATATTACATGCAGATTTGCTGTTTGGAGTGTCTGACACCTAACAGATATTTCTTTTGTTCACTTTATTCCCCCTAATACCAGTTTTATACACTTTCTGAGTGTGCAGTTCTTGAAGATGTTTCCCTTCTCAGGGCCTCCAGTGCTGTCTTGTGCCCTCTCTCCCACCATCCCATGCCTGTACTCTTCTACCCTGTGACCTGTCTACTCACTTTCAAGGCTTCTGCTGCTGTACCTAGCCTTCATTCACCTAAACTATATTGTTATTCCAGACAATATTTCATTCTACTTCATTCATTACTACAGAAGAGCTACTTGTTACAACTGCCTCTATAAAAATTATGGTTGTACAACATGATTAAACAAAGGGAAGCAAACAGAAATAGATAAAGCAGTTGTCACCTGGTCATTAAAAAAAAACTTTTACCAGGGGATAAAGCTGAAAGCAGGCTGAGACAAGTCCAGACAAGGGGTGCAGAGTTAGTGTGAAGCCTGTAGTCTGTTACTAGCCGTAGCAATACTGTATTTACTGGGTTTTGGTGGAAAGGAGTATGAGGTGATGGGGAGCAGTGTTAACTGCACCTTGCACGGTCTTAGCCCATCTTTGATGAAGCAGTAGCTTCAGCTATTTGATAGCTGACCCTTCTGCTTTCTCCTGAAGTGTCTCTGCATTTCCATGAGTCCTGCAGCTCTCCGTAACCTCGTGGGTTATGAGGCATGAGATGGTGCTGCTCACTGTTGTGGCTCAGAGGAACAAGAGAACTCAGGTTTTCTTGCTCTGAAACATTCACTTCTTGTGAATAGTGATGAATCAATTGATATCTGCTGTTAGCAGCAACAGGCTTTTGACAAACTTCTCATTGTATAAGTTAAGGGACATTTTTCAGACACAAACACACATGTAATAGGCATAAAGCTCTGGAGAATTGTGTCCAGGGTGCGTACAGATCTATAAATGTGCAGGAATCAGGTTTTCCATCTCAAGATACATTTTACTTCATTATGCAGGACAGCAGCAGGATCTGTGGCTTTTTTAAATTTCCAGATGTTATGAGAGGACACTTAATTAGTTTGTACAATCCCTAGGAAATATCCCACTTGCACAAGGGAAGGGTAACTTGTGACAACCTCTGCATGCTCCAGTTGGGAGCAGTGCTCTTTCTTTTTCTCAGGTGTGTGGCTATCTTATATATATGCAGGATGGTTCCATTTCTCTGCTCAGTCAGGCACCCAACCATTCTGCCTAATTACGTCTGATGTTTTACTCATGGTATTATGCTCTTCTTCAGCGGAAATGGAAAACAGATTGTCTCCTTGGCAGTGAAGAATAACAAATGTGCTGCATCGAATAGCTGCTAGATGAAAAAGAGCCACAATTTGCCTCTGTGCCAGCCAGTGCAAAAGACACTGACAGACAGGAGGCTGCTCGTAGAGATTCTTCTTGCTCCCTTGATGTCTAAAAATGCTCTGATGTAAAGTTAAGGTTACTCTTCCAAGATGGGATTGTAGGCAGGAGGTGTTGGAAAAAATTTCAGTAGATTTAAAAAATTTATTTCAGTGAGTTGTCATTAAAAATAATGATTTTTAAAAACCCCAAACAAACCTGTGCTGCAATAAGGTTGAAAGACAACATTTCCTTAACTGGACACATTTGTCTTCTGGCTTTTTTAGAAGGCAGATTTTATTTATGTATTGAACTTGTTGTAATTAAAGTAATGAATCTCTCCCTATGAAAGCAAATTCAAATTAAAATACATTAAAAAAGAAAAATCAAATGAAATATTTTGCCTTTCAAGGCAGGATATTTTAGTGGATCTGAATTTATTGCTCTTTTTAGTTGAAAGTTTTGCCTCACAAACACTGTGGGCTTTGCCTTATTTTTTTTATGCTTGGTACAATTCCTCTTACCCTACTGAAGCGAGACTACAGAATTTGGCTAGTTTTGTGATTATAATTGTGCCTATGCCATCGGTATGTGTTACTTACCCATTTGACAAGGTATTTCAGATTCCTCTTATCCGTATTACTGAGAAGCTTTATATTAAGAGTGTGAATCAAAGTAGGTGAATGTTCACTATTTCTTATAGAGGAGGCACAAGTCCAATGCTTGATGTATTTCCTTTAACACTTGTGGATACCAGCTATTAGATCGGAGTCACAAAGATAGTGAGCAGAAAAACCTGTAACAAAAAGTGCTTACCTCAACTTTGTGTAATTCCACACTCTTCTGTTCCATCCTATACTGTCAGGGTCTCTTCCCAGCACTGTGTCTGACCACCTCTAGGGACTTCCAGTGCTTTTTCTTGAGGAGGATCAAACAACAGGAAGCCAGAAGTCCTTCACTGGTGTCTAGTGCAGACAATTCAGCTCTAAGAATCCTTCAGTAGACTGAATTTGACAAAATCCTTTGTCCAACTCTTGTCATGAGTGCATTAGGCAACTTATCTTTTCTGACATCACCACTTTTCTTCCACTGTTACGTAATTTCAGTGAGAAATGCGAAACTCATGATTGCATGTTCTGCTGGTGAAACCAAGAGTTTTCATGTGACTTGACACGCATTTCTGCTTGCAGCAGGCTCTGTTTGATACTTTCATAGCATGTGTTAGGAACCATGTTTCATATTTCAAGGAATTTGCAAATGGTAGTCTGGAGTGGGCAAGCCCAAACAGAAGAGTATGTGGAATCAGCCTTATCACCCCAGGAGAGGTGGTGGTGGAGGTCTCTATTCCATCCCATTCCAAATGATTTCTCATTACCTTGATGAAAAGAAACAAAATTATTTTTTCTGATCATGCCAGTAAGCTCCCCAGATACTTTGTTTTAACAAGTTTGAGTCTGAATGTCATCACTGCAACCACGCTGAGTTGCCAGAATATGTAGTTTTTTGGTTGTTCCATCTGTGATGGAGGTTTTCTTGAGTTTTGCTTCTCTGTGTTAAGTATCATACTTCACTGATTTTACCTGCTATGCCAGCTCACTACTCAAGACAGGATTGTTCTTGCCTATTTAATTTTCCCATCTGATTTCCTAATCACAAATGTCTGCTTTTCTTATATTGACTACCGAGCCATTTCATTACTGCATCTGTGCAGATAGACTTCTGCTTTTTTGCTGGAGGTCGGACAGAGTGCTATCTTGCATCTTACCTTTCACTTAAACAGACAAATCCTAGCCTTCCATCATTAGGTTGTAGCACTGTGCAAGTGGGAGGCTCATGAACGCTGTCCTTTCTTCCCTTACCAGCCAGAAAGCCTCATCAAATTTATCTTGTTCATGGTATAACTATTAGTCTCCATCTAGATCATGAATGTCAGCTTTGAATCATCATTACTACTCAGTCTTGTTAGGAATATGAGAAGCACATTTTTGTTTGTATGCAGAAAAACTGTTTTTTTGGCTGGAAATGGAACACAGAAATCATGACAGAAAATGTATTTATCCTGCAGACTCTCAAAGCCTCTTTTTGGTTGTGGCATACTGCTGCAGTGGTTGGGTCATCTCTGAGTCAGGCTCCTCTGACCTGGGATATCTTATCAAGACAAGTGCTGATGAGAACACCCTGTGACTGCTTACCTTGCCTCCCAGACGTGGACACTAAGGTGCATCATGGCAAGGTAAAGCCTGGCTTAAACTCTGGCCATGGAGGAAGTTGGACAGCTGTGACTGTGTGGCCCTTAAGGCACCGGGACAGTAGCTCAGAACCAGGATTTTTTTTTCTAAAACTTTTAGTGAAAAGCTGTCTCCTATGGCTTCCTCTTCCATTTTCTGCCTGGCTCTGCTTCTGATGTTACCACTTTGGAGACCTAGCAGGTTGCCCTTGCAGAATAAGGGGCTTATATTCCCATTTCTTCATATCTGTTGGGTTCTCTAGGTGAGTTGCTAAGTTATGCAAAGAGATCTGAGACTGTGGCAACACTGTTAGTGCCTGTTCCTCTCCAGTTGCTCTGTTCCCTCTCCAGCTTCTATATAGCAGGAGCGAGTCCAGCACTGTGAAGGCACGCAGGGTGTTTGAGCACCAGAAGGACATGACAGCACAGGGACCTGCCAGGACAGAGCTAGGTTTCACCACTACTCTGTAGTAAAGGTAAGGAGAATAGAGAGCAGATATGTTGTGGAAAGAAAAGAAACATTGATTACATCTGGAGATTTTATAGAATAGAGCTTATATCCTATAAGCAGTGCTTGCTTCTCCTCCACAAAGTCTGCTCTAAGACCAGCTTGGGACAGCTGATGAGATTTTCCAACTTGTAAACAAAGCATATGGAATGGAAAGAAAATTAAGATAACACTGAAATCTTAATTAGAAATAAGCAAAGTGTATGATATTCCAGATGGTTTTTTGTGTGTGCTTTTAATTGCTAACCTTGTTTTAAAGGGTGGCAGTAGGTACTCATTCTTAATCTGTGTTTCAGCTTTCCTTTCTTGGGTGTTACCCTTTAAAATTATTTTTTTTAATGCAGTTAATCCATCTTAGAAAAAACAGCCTTTCAAAAAGTGGTTTTTATTGTTCCATACAGACCCCACCTTCTTACCAGCTCAGATCATGTTGACATAGTCACACGGTTGAAGCTGGCATTTTGACACATGTACACATCGTTTTCATCTGCTTCCTGGGGATGACTCCAATGCCTGAGGTTTCTTTTAACACTCCGAAAAGCCTCTGGCTTTGTGCAAAGCTGCATTCCGAAACGGTATACCAACTTTGAGGTTCAGCCAATGTTTACTTTGTGAGAGAACTTTTTAATATCAAAAGAAAATCTGTCCTCCTACGTTCTACATAGGTAGATGCTATTTGCCCTTTAAAAAAATAATGTAGTAATAATGATAATAAATGAAATTGCTGTTTCAGGGGAAGAGTCATAATTACCATTGAATCACGGCTGTGGGCTGAAGAAAAGATAAGCACGATGTGTTCTGCAGAGTCAGGCATGTGATTAAGAATACATCTTCTTGTTTTGCCCTTTATGAAAACAGGAGTGACTGGTGGTGAGGATATATTTAATTTTTATTGGAGAACTACTTAATATATTCAGCTTCGTGGGGAGACTGGCTATAACAGCAGAACTTGTTAGCTGGTTTAAGTCCAGATTTCTTTACTGATGATCTAATTTTGACTTATCAGCAAAGGACATCTTTCAGAGGTACTGGACTATATATTTCTAGTTGATGGTCTTCCAAGGCTGAGCTGACTTCAAGCTGTGGGAGAAGTGACTATTCCACTCCTACTACTGCATCCAACTAGGTGCTCATGCACATCCCTTGCTTTGGTGATAGCGATCATGCGGGAAGCTGATCTGGCTAAAAAAGTTTGCTTTATTTAAGTTCCCATTCAGCCGATTGATCTGGCTGATTGCAGGGCCGCACTGTTGCTGGAATTCGTACAGGGAAAGCAACAAGAATGTGCATGGGGTAAAGGCGAGGCACCCCTTTCAAAGGCACCTCATAGATTGCTTAAAGACATCTGTGAAAATGCTCCGTTAGATATAGAGTTGAAGACTGGGACCTTGCTCTTACTGAAGTGAGCAGCAAAACTCCCATGGGTTAGGACTGGGCTCTTACTGAATCAATCTGATGATGCTACAGAAGAAACATCTTTGTAAAATGCATGTATCACAGGGATGAGGAGAACAAGAAACAGACACAATCCATTTATTTTATTATACAGTTATGATTCTCAGTGCTGAGGGATTAAATCAGTTATGGATAATATACATTGTGGAAATGGAAGCATGTGGCATATGGAGCATGTGGAATGCCTTCAGGAGCTGGGGAACCAGGCATCAGGAGGGAATGGGGGACATGTCTTTCAGTGTTTGTTGAATTCAGATCTTCAAAAACATGTGTTATTTTGAGCAGCATGCTCTAGGAAGAGCAACGATTATGGGGGAAAAATGGTGCTATTAAAGATGATTCTAAGTTCAGGGTTTAATGTGTTATTTCTCCTAAACTTAGAAATGTGCTTTTATTTTTAAAGATTGCTCTCGTGGACTGTTAACTGTTCATTTTGGGAACCAAGAAGAAATCTTTCCAAAGTCATATGAGGATATATTAGTTTTACCCAGGGTGAATGTGACACGAGCACGCTTCCCTGCAAGAGTGACCTTACTTATTTGTCTTCTGCTCAGCAGTTTATCTGTTTTTACAATGATCCAAATAGATTCAAAGGGGAGGAGGGCTGATCCATTTGTTTTCTTCCCACACAAGATGCATTTCACATGTTTTGCACTTTCTCAAATGTTGTGCAATCAATCTCATTCAAAGACGTGCAGCCCACAATATTTAGTCCTGACAACTGTGCCGACATGAAGAAAGAAGGTGCAGCTTTGTTGTTCTGAATCATTTCATGAAGACCAGCCAATCCAAACAGATTTTATTTGGGTGTAAGGCTTTTTTTGGTATTGTTGCCAAGACAGCTTCATGCTCAATTAAAAACAAAACATGCTGAAGCCCTAAACCTTTTAGCAATTCCAGATCTGTTAAATGATGTCAGATTGGGCAGTTCCCCACCAAGGAGACATCATTTATTAGAGGCTGACATCAGTAAGAGGCGATGGTCTGCTGTCAGAGCTCTTTACTGGGACGTGGGGGAACTAAACTCAGTTTTCACTTTCCCTGTGCAACCTTTGTGTGACCTTGATGAAACCACTCCTCTCTCTGACTTGACATCATGGTACTTACCAAATGTATGACATACATGCTGGATGGTAGCTTCTGAAAAGAGTGGTTAAAGAGCTGCGCAGGAAGCTTGTCATTAGTAATGTGCTTTTGCAATTTAGAAGGTAGTTGAATTCTGGGTTATGTGTTTGGGTAACATTTCACCAGCTGTAATGTATGGAAATATATGAAGTTCCACATGACACAGTGAATGTGCAAGACCACCAGGATCAAGCAGACATGTGCCTACTTCCTGTAGTCTTCTGTTTCTTCTCTAGCACTAGTTTGCCTTCATTTAGGCAATTTGAACAGAAAACACCAAAAGTGTGTCTTCATGCCAAATCATCATTTTGACTGCCATTAGTAATGGTGTCTGACATTAATTACAGCTTTTCAGATGCTACCAACATTACAATTGCAAAAATTGTGTTGATGGCAACCAAAATCAGGAAGGACAGTCTATACCTTTGCTGAATTTTGTAGGTCTCCCTAGAGAGTGCAGTTCCTACCAAGGTTCATGATTTTTAAGGTACCCGTTATCTCAGTGGGTGTCTGCCCCAACAGGAGTACTTGCTTCCAACAACTGCTTTAGATAACCAAGCGAAGTTTTTCCTTAAAAATGACAAAGCCTTCTGCCAAATGGCTGTCTGAACAGTTATATTTGAACTGAAAAATGGAAGGAAAAAACATTGTCAGGTCAACCTGAAATGAAAGACCTGCAGTTTTCTTGGTGAGATCAGTTCTCATCCATTACATATTCATAATTAAATATTTGTTCCATTCAAAATAAAGTGCATCAAGAGAAGTAGTGTTTCAGTGAAAATAGATGTAGGTAAATATGGTCTCAATGTTGCTTCAATATGGAAAATGGAATAATTCCATTTTTCTTTTCCAAAATTATTACTTTTTTGGCTGTTCTCATGACAATAAGGAAAACTCGGAAATTTCAGGAGACAGCCTCTTGTGAAATCATAGTCTAATTCCCCAAGAAGGGGAGAGTGCAAAAACACATGATAACCAGGATGTTGCACTCTCCCAAAGTTTATGGGCATCGTGCTCTAGATGAGTATCTGTATTCATGTTCAGCAGTAACTTTTTTACAGAGGAAGTCCCACTGGAACCAGTGGGAACAGTATTTTATATAAGAATGAGAACTACTGAAGGGTAGGAAATATGGGGAGTTAGTCCTAGTCCCAGGGAAATATGTCAGGCTGCCTTTTGCTTAATGGCAGAGCTCAGATTTAACTGGAGCTCTCGGGATAATTTTTTTCCCCCAAACTGTTATGTAATTTTTTTCCCCTTTTCAAAAGCTTCTTCTAGATTTCCAGACTGCTGCCAGCATCTGTCATTGGCCAACCTACTGCAGTTTCTGCCTGTAGTGCACGCAAGCCTATGATGTTAGTGGGATGCACAAGTGGACGAGAGCTTTTTGGCCATGTTTACTTCACAGCTTGTTGGGAAGGGCAACAAGGAGCCACCTGCTGTGTGTAGTCTCTGTGACTTGCCACTGCATGAGCTGGTCTTCCCACCACTTCAGATAATCTTTTTATGCTCCTGATGGAGGAAATTATCAAAGTCAGATGACAGGCCTAAAAATAACAACCCAGAATGTAAGTCTGGGAGTGCAACTCACAATTTCTTTGTTTAGATTGCAAAGCATCCCGAGTTATTTTCAATAGCAATAACTCTTCTGCCTATTAGAAGATAGAGGTGTGTTTGCTGTATTTGACAAAGGAGGGAGCTTTTTACATGATTACTTCTGTCATTTGGTATATGTTGAACTGAAGAATTTGTATAAATTGCTGTCTCTTCAAGACAAGTGCCTGATGGTAGAACAGACTGCTATTCACTCTTCTTGCTCCGCATAATGTTGATGTGAAGTTGCAGCTGGGGAACAGGCAAAAGAGCATCTCTGAGCTTAGCAGCAGGTTATATACTCTTTCACATCATAGTTTAATTGTTATACCATGCTGGCATTGATTGTTCCACACACTTGTGACATGGATTTAATGGGCTCTGTTTAGCTATCAACAGTCATGCCCTAGAAATCATGGCTAAGCTGGGCAGCAAGAGTCATGCTTGCTAGCAGTCCTGTGGTGTAACTGAAGAGCAGACAATGCATTGTCCTCTGCTTTGGAGGTGTTCTGTTGGAGCCACAGACCTGAAACATTAGCTGGATGACTGAGGGGTGCTCACAGAGCCACGGGTTGCTGTAACTGCTCTGTATTTCACTGTGCAGGATAATTGTCCTGGCACCCTTTCTTAGCCAAGAATTCTGAAGGACCAAATAGTGTTTCTGTACTGGTGTTACGGTTTGGGTCAGAAGAGCATTACTAGCCACCACCTCTTACTGAGCTTTGATTTGCAGCAGCGCAAAGTTGCGATGCTCATAAGCTGGATTCCTTTTGTATGAAACCAAACTGGACGATGTGCCTGTAAAACCCTGCGGCTGCAAATGAATGCTCAGTACCTGGGCTCAGACTAGCCTTAGCATGAGGAAACTTTGGATGTCAGATCCTTAGCAGCAAATGGTTTGCCCTGCAGAGCTGCTATCAATTTGCATTACCTGCTTAAAGCTGAGTGTACAACTCCAATTGAATTCAAACGGGACTTGAAAAACTGAACTTCTGTCTATGAGTTACCCTTAAGCAGTTTCTGACGGTGAGGAGGGGAAGAGTAGAATGGGAAGACTCAATAGTGCAGGTGTGAATGAATAAAATAAACCACAACATGCTGCTTCAACTTCAGCAAAAGTATATATTTGCAAAAATTAATGTGGGTCTGAGGATGAGAAAGATAAGTGAACCTAGTGACACATGGTGGGGAAGAAATTGGATGCAAAGTAGGAATGCAGTGTTTGGACAAGAAATGTTACTGCACTGAGCCAAAGGAAAAGGCTCAAGATCAATCAGCCAGAAGACGAAAAGCTTTAAAGGCAGAAGAAATGCTAAAGTTAGCATGTGTGGCTTACTATAAATTGGGGTAATCTGAAACAGATATTCTCTGAAGAATACTTCCAATGTTTCCTGGCTCTGCTCCAGCTACTTCAAAGCTGTGTTATCAGTGAATTGTGGTCCCAGTGTTGGGAAAGCTGGGCGATGTTCTAAGGAAATGTCAGCTTCAGATCACAGTTTCCTCTCGTTTCTGTGAAGAGAGGTCAAATTAGCAAAAGCACTGCCCACATGCCACCTCTGTCACAGCCCTCCATGGCCCACTTTGTTAATACTTGAGCTAATCCTTAGGATAGGGAATAAAATTGCTTTGAAACAGTAGGCTATTTGATTTAGGAAGCAAAGTTTAAAATAATACCCCCAGCAGTAAGTGTTGCCAAAAATCTGCTAGGCTGTAATGTTCGTTAGCAACATGCAGAACAATTAAGGGAAGTTTTTAGTTCCCCTCCAGCACTTCAGGATCCATCCCACCCCGTGGGATCTCTTAGGGCATTGGGTAAACCTGTACCTTGCTATCTGGGTGCTAATTTGTACAAGGTTTGTTCAGGTAATTGGGGTGGATGGAAACACTACTACTGTTGTGCTCTCTATAGATACCAACACAAGAAATTATCTTTTTACCTTATCTTTTTACCTAAACAGTACTCGTGCTGCTCTTCACTGCTTAGTTCTCAGTGGTGTGAAGGGCAGAATTAGAAGGTTTATTGTTTTATGTAACATGTCTGTTTCACAAATCCAGGTGTTACTCATGTTAAAATAGATTGCTTGGTCTGCCAGGACTCAATCTTGTTACAGGACCTGCTAGCAAAGCTGTTTCTGAAGTGTTAAGGACCTTTCAGCGGTTAGATATTGCAGTCAACAAGTTGAGATCATTAAACTGAATCACTTTAGTTTGGCTGTTGAATTTCAGTGGAGCTTAATCCAACATTCGTAGTGAAGATGGTTTACATTGTAAGACTTAGGTTTAATCCTCATCACCCTCATATATCATCAACCCAGGCCAGGAATAGGCTGAATCTGTGCATTGATATGGCACAACTCAATGTATCAGCTAAGGATCCATGGAGGTGTCTGTGTAGATGTTGCTAGCCGCATAAATGAGGAATCCTCTAGTCCTCACTGCAGAGTGCAGCCTCATCTCGGTCAAGCGAATCTGTGGATACATTTCCTCTCCTCCATACCAAAAGTGCTGGATGGGTAAATGCAGTGCTGTCCCCAGAGCTGAATCACTGAGTGGGACAGGAGCTGAATTTCCATGATTTCACATATAAGGAAAGCGGAGAAGAGCAAAGCTAAACCTTCCTAAATATCATATCTAGTAAGTTCTCTTTAATGCTATATCCTGTGGCAGAAGCAGAAGGAAATAAATAATTAAAACCCATTCAATATGTTTATCTAAAAACACAGGCTTTTAAGACATGTGATGAAAGGAAATCAAAAGATGACAGTGTTTTGGCTGTGTTTATTTTTGCTAGCTCTGGGAGTACTAATGACTGTCAGACAGAATCATTCACTTCACTGATCATAGATGTAGCTGTAGTAATAATACAGGTGACCCTTATAAACCCTCAGTGAACTTCCACCTCAGTCTAGATCTTTAGTGGTGTCTTTTTTCACACCACCCAGTGAGTACAGGCCATCCTTGGGCAGGGATGCACACACACGTGCAGTTTAGGTACAGTGTTGTGTCTATCACAAATGTTTTACCTTTGTTATACAGTTCTCATCTGAAAAATCGCTCGCTATAAAAACATGAAAATTGTAACACCATTGTTCACCAATAATTCTTCAGAATCCCAGGCTAGGTGGCTAGGTTCAGGTGAGGTATGAAAGGCCATAGTGGTAGCAAAACTGCAGAAGAGGCATGCAAGAGATGAGAAAGCTACGTATTACTCGGTTGGAATCTTGAATCACGCTCAAGAGTGTCTCAAATATTCAATTCGAACACACTGTTTTTCTGGGGGGAAGGGTAGGGGAAATGAGTATTTCAAGTGAAATATCTTAAATGTTTTGTTTAGTGCACTAAGAAAAATACTCAGATGCTCAGCTGAACATGCTGTAAAGACCCATGTGGAGCCAGGTAGAATGAGTGAGAAAGCTGAAGTAATTGTTAGGCAGAGATCCCTATGGATTTGGAAATGGCTGGTTAAAGCAGCCTCTCTACATTTTTTACTGCTAGTGGCAAACGGGTGCTGGTTCTGGCCTTTTTTCTTACTTTTGGCTCACAGCTTCCATCTCTCGCAGAACTGTGCAAAGTAATTGCTGCATCAAGCCAGCAATGGTGTTTCATGCGTGATCTAAAGATTCATCTCTCTGAGATTAGGCTGCTTGCCTTTCAGGGCTTGTTTTGCCTTTTTGATCACACTTGTTATTTTAAAAGGCGAAAAAAAGAGGTTGTGTCCAACTATGAGTACTAAATGACTTTCCAAAGGCTAACCTTTGCTCTCTTTGCAAGTCACTTATGAATAACTGGCTATTCAGTTTGTTCAGTTAGTGTGAATCACTTAGATTTGGAAGTTTGTTATGAACTGAAATTATTTTCTCTGTGTTCAGGTAGTCTGACTAGTGGGGTATGACTAGTCTGCAATTTTGCTGACTGGAATGCTAGTAAATGGGAGGAAAGAATTCAGTGCTTTCAGGATGACTGCTTAAATTCTTGCATGTAAAACCTTTTCTGAGTAAATAGCCACAAAGCTATTCACCACACTTTCACTTCCAGAAAATAGTCTAATGCACTACAAGTTGCTTATTTATAGAAGTAGAATACTAAAATGGTTTCTGAGTACCATAGAGAAGTGGTACGCTTTGAAACCGATGTTCAAATAGCTCATCTGGTGGGTGAGCCATCATCACATTTCATTGGGGGCAGAAGTTGTTCCTTTTGTTTAACGTATAGTGGTTGCAGTCTCATGAATATCTGATCCCTAGGGATTTGAGCTTCTTAGAAACAGAACTTTCTCCACATCCATGCTCCTCTATTCCCAGAAACTCACCCAAAGAAGCAGAGCTCATGTAATTGAATAAATGACTGTGTCTATGGAATAGATTCATCTCGGGCCAGGTCTCAAATTTATCATAACAGTTCTCCCCTGAGGTACGGCAGCAGAAAAGAAAATTCAGGGCTTTGCTGATGGAAACAATTTTCGAAGAGGAGACCCACTGTCACAACAAGTGAAGGTAGACTAGTTGTTAGATTAAAAGTGTATAGAGAGGAGGGTAGCCTTGTGATCTTTGTGTCTTTCTGATTCTTTTCCATTTAACCCCAACAAAAGTGTAGCAGGCAGTAGGCTGTTACATTTTTTTAGGTTTGATATGAAAATAGAAAAAAGACTTTTTGATTCTAGAAGAACTCAGATTTCAGGAGTGGCAGACATCTTTTCTTGGGACTTTTCTGTGGGCTTGCTCCTTCCGAAAGGCAACCCTGTTTGGCCTCATTTAAACTTTAAGGCTCACCTTTTTAAATTGCTTCTCATGTCAATGTTAAGGGACTTGCCATCTTCCTTGTCAGGGAGGAGAATTTGGGGTAATACTTCTCTGTGCTCCAACCTGTGAAGTACTCTGACTGCTGCAGCTGAAGTAAAGATGACAAAAATAATTCTGGGACCATGCAGCAGGAGTACTTGGGCTGACCCAGGAATAGTTATACGTGGGCTGAGAGCAGTTACTTACTGATTCCAGTAGGACCCAGCCATACGGTGACTTGATGATTGCGGTGCTCACTGTTTAGTTCTTAGCAGTGTGGTGAGCTGGGGGTTGGCCTCTTCTCGCAGATAACTAGTGACAGGACAAGGGGAAATGGCTGCAAGTTGCGCCAGGGAAGGTTCAGGTTGGAGATGAGGAGAAAATTCTTCTCTGAAAGGGTGATCGGGCATTGGAACGGGTTGCCCAGGGAGGTGGTGGAGTCACCATCCCTGAGGGTGTTTAAGGAAAGGTTAGATATGGTACTTAGGGACGTGGTCTAGTGGGTAATAGGTGGTGGGGGGATGGTTGGACTAGATGATCCTTGAGGTCACTTCCAACCTTAATGATTCTATTCTATTCTATTCCTTCGTTGTTGTCACTGCAAAGGAGGCCCTGGGTACAATTGTGCTGCTGCAGGCAGTTATTAAAAAAAGTCTGAGAACCAGTGGATATGTAATCTGGTCAAGAAGCGGGGGCATCTCCCCTTGCCTCTCCCATCCTGGGGTCTGGCCTTCCTTCCTCAGATCTGTCTTTAACGTCACTTACTGAGAGTTACAAAGTGCAGTGCTGCTGAGGAAGGTCTGGCTAATGAAGCCTGCCTCTCATCAAGGGTAGCTCCTGAGAGCCTGCAAAGGACCCCGGCTTCCTCTCTAATCTTTCAAAAGAGATTATGTGAAGAGGAGATGGTGACTGTGTGTATGTGTTCGGGGAGGGGAGGGGAGAGGAGGAACACTTCCAAGAAAAGAGTTAAGTAATTCTATTAGCCTGATACAGCCTTCTGGTACATCCAGCTGACTGGTTAGCTGGGAAGATCCCTGCACATCCCGAAAGACAGAATTTCCAAACTAATCTCATAACCTCTCTGGTATATTGCAGATGACTTTCTTTCTGTGGTGTTTTTGGGTTTTTTTTTTTTATTGTCTTGATATTTAGGAAAATTTGCACAAAGCTGGTTTGCCCCAGATGGTGTAAAGTTAAAATTGTGAGGGAAAGATTAAAACCAATGAAATTCTGAATACTGGAATTATTCCAGCAACTGTAACTCTGCGGTCTTTGATCTTCTACATATTTCGTGGTTTCTCTCACCAGTACAAAATCATCTTTATGTTCAGATTTAAGCAAAGTGAATTAAAGAAATACATCATCACAGTGTTACCCTTCAGGTGTTCAGTGGTTCTGTCTGTCAGAGACAGCAGGCGGGGCCAAATCAGCTGAAGATATGAACTTTTAAATAAGGGAACAGTAACACAAGGAATTCTCGTGGTTCCTTTTATTGCTAAATAAGCAAGATTCGTCTTATGGGCATAATTTGCTTTGAACATCCCCTGTGTGATGGGAGGCTAGTGTTTGAGTGGACAGAGTGTTTCTGGGTGTTGCATGAGAGGTAGAAGTTCTTATTGCTAGCGTTGCTCTGTTTGTGACCCTTTGTAAGCAGCTCCTTTCCATAGGTTCCTCCAGTTTCCCCTTCCTAAAATGGGGGCAAACAGCTTTTAATCTGATTTTAAAAGCACTTTGAAACTCAATATGGGGTGTTTTGTTCATAGGTTTCTTTGATTTAGAAAAAAAACATAAGGCAGAAAGCCACTTTGTCCCTGAAACCCTTGCAGTTTTCCTCTCTTTTCTGAGAATGCCAACAACTGAGACCAACTGTGACAATGCTTTTTGAAGTGAGAAGCCTTGTGCCTGTCGTATCAGCTGACAATCTCAAACACATTTAATATGCTTTGGACTCCTGAGTAGCCCAATGAAGCCAAGCACAATGTTGCTGTTATGGTAAGGCCAAGATTTTTGTGTACACTTTTTTCTTTAAATAGGACTGGAAAAACTGCATGAAGAGCCTTTTCTTCTTTTGTCTCCTTTTTCAGTTCCAGACCAAGCCAGAGTCAGACCTTTATGAAAGTCCAGACACTTTTTAAAAAAGTAATTGTTTGATTCTGTGTATATTTTTGTGTGGGGTTACAGTACATACAATTAATGTGACTCAGGCTCAGGGTCAAAAGTCTGGGTTGACTATGACTGGACTTCTAATTTCCTCCACACTAAGTCACCCATCCTTTCTCTGAGTCATTCTTTAGCAGACAGCTTCAAGTTTAAAATTGGAAAGTAGAAACATATACCAAGAGAAATGACTGGTGGGAACGCTGCAGGCACAGCTTGTTTAAGTTTCATGAGTTGATGTAGCAGCAGCTATCTCAAGGGGACCCCATTCTAATGTCTACAACAGATGTCCCTTATGTGAAGATATTCATAAATAATTCAGACTGTAGAACATCTGCAAACATATATGGCATGAATGCATCATGAGCTGGTAAACATACCCATTGTTGGTGTCAAACAATCCCTCTGTGCACACTTGCTACAGCTGTCCTTTGTAGAAAGAGTCTTCCGCAGTGCAGCCTGGTCATGCAAGGCCCTGGGAGCATGAGCAAGGGCTACCAAGCAACAGCAGTGGCATTTGTTATGCACACAGGCCTTTTCAGAGAGTACAGCTCCCTTGCTAGTGGCCTTTGGCACTCAGCAGCAGCCAAAGGTTGCAAATGAGACTCTCACCAGATGCGTTTGAAAGGAAAGCTGAAGACCTGAAGCATACAGAAGTGGTACAATAAGCCACTCTCCTGACTCTCCCTAGTCCTTACAGTGGTATGCCAAATCCCTTTCAAAGGCAGATCTAGGAATACTTTTATCAAAAACTAGATCATTTATCAGACTAGCAAGCTACCTACTCTTGCTTGTTTTAAAAATAAATGTAGTTAAAATACTGGCACTCAAAAGGCAGAGCCAAATAAAGCTGAGATCACTGTGTACATGAATAAAAAGAGCATACAATCTATCATCAATGCGTTTGGAAGGAGTTGAGACAGTCTATTCTGACTGCATAGATCTCTCCCTTGTGCAATTCCCTTTGCACTCCAGTCTGAGGCTCACGGTGTCCACACCCTGCCCTCTCTTAATGGTCACCAGACTGATAAATGGTTTTTATACTATTTATATTATCTTAGTGTATGAGCGACTACATAATCAAAAGGGACAAACAGATCAGATTGTAAAGAGAAAAGAATAAGATGACTGTCTGTTGAAGTTAATATAGAATCTTGGTATGCATCTTCTACATTTTTGTTGACTAGGTCTTCAGTTTTAAGCAAAATCTTTGACTAAAAGTTGAATATGAGTTTGTTGAGATGTCTAGCAGTGATGTACTTGGAATTCCCTTTTGTCATCCAACAAATAAAGGAAAGTGATTGCTGAGAGGGATTCCTCTATCTGAAGGACACAGAACATCAATTCACTAACACCAAAAAGGAAATAAAAACACCTGAAGTTTTTATTAAGTATTTAAGCCCTTAGCATTTAAAACTGAAGATGTAGCCTCTCTACATCTCCATTTCCATCCCTGTAAAAAGGAATGACATTATTATACTTCCCATTAATTGGCACTAATCTGTTGTGATCCCTAAAGGTGCTCATATGTTATGGCAACAGATACAAGAGAAGATCGTCAAATCATAGAATCATTAAGGTTGGAAGAGACCTCCAGGATCATCTTGTCCAACCGTCCCCCCACCACCTATTACCCACTAAACCATGTCCCTAAGTACCACATCCAGCTAATGTTTTGTGTTTAACTTCATGAAGAAAGGATTTCTCCTAGAGGACAAGAGGCCCTCTGTATGCTAAATGCCACCAGAAATGTTCCAGATAATAAGCTGAAGTAGCTGGTGTTAGTAAAGGAAAAGGGCAATAGGTAATGCTTTCTGATGAGGCCAGGTAACAAACAGTTGCAGTTTCCACTTAAAGGCAGAAACTTCCCTGGAATCACCGCTATATGAAGCTGTTTTCTGTAAGTGTCTGCACTGGGGTTTGCTGCTAGTAAGGATCCCAAATTGAGGATGGATTTCTGAACTCTTATATGACCTGTTTAAAATGCCAGTGTTTGAAACAACTGGTTTAGAGAACTTGTGTTAGGCCAGGAAAGGAGATAACTCGTGGATTAGGCTGAACCAGATCAACCTGATGAATTGATGCTTTTATGAAGGAACTGAGTTCTCCTGAAAAGATGTAGTCTTAGTTGGCGTGTATGTGTGTTGTGTCATTTGCGGCCCGCCCCCCTCCCCAAACTGCAAACTAAAGATGCTTGTTCCATTCAGATTTCCTATTTCAGCAATGCCATTTAAACAACCAAGTGCAGTGCAGGTTATCTTCCAATGATGTTAACCATCTTCTAAAAAAAATGCTTCCTTGGGAAAAAGCACACAGTTAAGAGCGTACCTACTGTATTTGCTTTGAAAACTTGTATGGTCGTATTATAAAACTTCTGGAAGCATTTGGCAGCATAAATTGTTTCTTGAAAGAAGCAGTGCAATAGAATGAAATATGAAGCAATGAGACTTTCTCACTTAAAGACAGTGGCTAGTTCGTTCCTCATACAGAGGATTGATGTTTTGTGTTTCAGTCTATGTCACTTACAGTTGTTCTTAGGTCAAATAGCTCATACAGCATGTACAGTAACAAAGCCAAAAATATTTTATGCCTTTGCATTTGATTTTTTTGCTATAGTTCTATGATAAATAAGATGGAATACTGGAGCTAAGGAAGAAATTTTCAAGCCCTTGTATTTCATTAAAGTGACTGTGGTTTGGAAGTACGTTAGGTGCTATTCAGAATATTTATCTGTTTCTTTCTGATAAAGATCTACTCTTTATGTTTGATTGAGCAGAAAAATATTTTTAGAGCAAAGGCAAGAAAAACATGACAAAGAAATGAAAATAGGCTCCTAAAAACCACAGCTTCTAAGGCATCTTGGTGACAATCTTGGTATAAAAACCTGACTGAGCAGCCTTTCAAGTCTGGGTAATTTTTTTTACTTGTGGAAGTGTTTTTATAAAGTGCTTAAACTTAAAGTTCTTGCAACAATAATTGCTGAAATGTCACAGGTTAACTTTCATAATCATGATTTTTTATATGCAGCATAGTAATAAATATAAAATAAGCTTTAAAGCAGCATTATGAAGCAGAAAATAATGTGACAACTTCCTAAACTCCTCAAATGAAGACACTTAGGATAAAGACAAAGAGCAGTTTCAGAAAGAAAAGCAATTTGTGCAAAAATAATCTTTCCAGACAAAACTCTATGAAATGGGAGATTCCGTATTATCTAGGCTGGAATTGCTAGGAATACCCTCAAATTAAAATCCTGTCATTTACTAGAAAGGTAGCAGATCTCATGGCCACAGGAACAACCTCTATTTTGCTCTTTCCCTGGAAAAAAGATCCAGTGCTCTCCATCCAACAATGCCTCCCAACACTGTCAGTCACTTGTTTCATAAAAGTTTACGTGGAACTTTTGTTGACTTAATAAACCTCCCTACTTCCTAAAAATACTGAGATATTTCTTGGAGGTCCAGTAGAACTAGCTTGATTATTATTTTGTGAAACCTGATGGTGAGGATCTCTGAGAGGCATGCAGTGCGATGTGTAGTGGCGTTCACTGCTGCACTGTGCTTGCCTCAGTGTGCAGGATGCAATCCCCTGGGGCAGGCGCAGCCCCTGGGGTGATGCTCAGGGTGACTTCCAACCTCCAGAAGGGTGTCTGATGTACTTGCAAGTGGACTCCAACTGGTGGAGGCCAGGGACAGCAGGTTTTTATCAACACTCGGGAGCATCCAGTCACTTCTCAACTGCATCTACTACTACTGTATCTGAGGTTCATGATATTGATGCCTCTTATATCTGGCTGCACAAGAGTTGTAATTGCATTCGGGACTTAATAATCAGCATTCGGCCTGCTGTTATGAGTTTGTACTTGCTCTTTACAATGCAACACCTTTCATCAAGCTTCTCTGTGTTTTAAGAAGTGGACCTTACAAGAACCTCACACTAGATAGCTCCATCTGTTGCTGCTTTTACTTATCTAAACAGTATCGGGTTTTTTGCTTGCATGTTGCTGGAATGGCATCACAGAGCCTGTTTTGAGCCAAAAGGATGAGTGTAGAGGCAAAATTTTCAGCATGTATTTTCACACTGAAGTTAAACATGAACAATGTATGACCTGCAATACTGTTTAAATAAGCTTAGGTAGCATTTTCATTTTTCTTACGTGACTTTATTTAGTGACAGAGGAACTATAAGCTAGTTTACACTACAGATCTAGCTTGTCCTGTTTCCTTTTGTTAGCCTTCACTTGACTGGGGGCAGAACTTGTAAGCTAATGTGAAACAAAATCGTAGTGAAAACAGTAAGGATTTATTTTTTTTAAATGCTAGTTGTCTGATAAAAAACTTTCTCATTATTTACACATTACCTGCTAATTTGGATTTTATAATATTTTATGCCCTTTCTCCCCATGAAATAGCAGTCTTAAAACAGTCAGAAGAAGACTCAAGAATCTTTGTCCTGAACAAGTCCATGGGAAAGTTTCTTCCAATCTTTTCATGTAATGTTGATGTAGACAGTGGAAGACGCAAATTTTTATTGATTTCTTCTATTTTTTTAATTATATGTGTAGAATTAAAATGCGCTTGGACACACTTGCTCCTAGCTGTTGTGTAGTGTTAAAAAATGTATTTAATGAAAACTGAAGTTATGAGGCCATCTAAAATAAAAAGAAAGGCAGGTGATAGCCTTTGATCATGAGTAGGTATTTGGCAGTCAGTGCTGTCAATGTGAGCTGTTGTCAATGACACTTCATGTGCATGGTGTACGCAACCTGATTACTATAGGAACCTGAGGCTGCTACACTGAGGGTAGTAAGACCCAAGATAAAAGCGTAAAGAAGACTTCCTTGCAGTAGTTTTTCTCATAGATTTCTCAACACTCAGAAAAATAGACTTACTGTAAATACGTATAAATATATAAATTATATAGGTGTGGCTATGTATGCACTTGATGAACAAATATTTATTTCAAACTGAAGAAATAGGCATGTATTTTTTTGTAAAAGG
>VWZZ01001285.1:518909-553329 GCA_013399095.1 Psophia crepitans | reverse complement strand
GAACCCTTTCTGTAAAGGATTTTATGCTTCTGTTTCCAGCAGTACATCTAGGGATGTTCTGAAGATAATATTTATGTATGATCTTTTGAAAAATGAATGAATAATCTGTGTCATATATCTGTGCAACAAACCAAGAAAAGACAACTCTGTGTAACTTGGTGCCAAAAAAATGATTGGAGGTTGCGGTCAGTACAGCTTTATGGCTTCTAGGCTGCAGCGCTTTTTTCATTTCATGCCGTTCCAACAACTCAACTCAAGCGCTGTCCATGCCCCGGATAGCTTTATTCAATTAAAGCTGCTTCCCGAGGTCTTGGGTCCCTATGGTGGAATCACGCAGTGCAGACATGTGCATCCGCTGAACTCGAGCCGTATCTGTTGCCAGCTCAGCAGCTTAAGGTCACTTAAGTACTTTCTAAGAGGAAGAAATCACTCCAAAGAATTATCTGTTGGCCTAGCTCCTTCAGACGGGGAAACTGCAAACTTTCTCAACACCCAGACTTCTACCAGTGCTTTTGTACTCATTGCTTTACCTTTTGTTTACAAGTTGCTCCCTGCTGGGTACAAGCTACGACTGGTATCTGCGTTCTGCCAGCAGATCTTAAGATGGCAAAGCTCTAGGTCTGAGCATCATGCCTCACCTGTGTGAGCATCTGGTGAGCAATAAAGCTGTGAAGTAATAGGTGCTTCTTGCAAAGCAAGACAGCATGAGAAAACACTGTTCTCTTTTAAAATTCAGTTCCTTACATATATATATAATATATATAACAATTATATATATATATAATATATATAACAATAAAAAATCTTAGATGAAGAACTCATCAGATTAAATAAAAGAGCTGAAGGAGGATTTGTCCTTAAAATTGATATAGATGTTCTTTTTCAGAGAAGTAATCACACTGATATAATTTGATTAAATCCTGGTTTAAAGCAACTTCAACTCTAAATGATAGCATCCATTCAAGAGTGTAACATACTTAAATTCACATGGTTTGTAAGATTTATTCTCCTGAGTGGTCTTATCTAGGCAGCAATAAAAACGTACACTCTAATATTTAGTTCCTAAATAACTGATTTTGCCATGTGAAAATTCAGAGCAGAGCTAGTTAAGAACAATTGCATGGCCTTATATATTACGAACGCAATGAAAACCAGCATGACCCACCGTTCCATTGACTGACTGACTGACTGCATGCTACTCAAGCTCTGTGTCTTGCAGACTTGGTGATACAAAAGTGACTTTTCACTGGATCATCAAAAAACATTTTTGACCTAGGGTCAAATTTTATATCTCTTCCACTTCCTGCTGAGCTGTTCAAAATAAAAAAGGTTGCCAACATTAAAAAAAAGCGCAAATTTATTACACATGCTTTTCTGTCAACATTCTCAGAAATGGCTTAACTGTTTGTGGTCAAACTTAGCATAGATAGTTGTCTTAAGCAAAAGCCAGGTGGAGAAAACTGCATCCTAAAAACATGATAAAACTGAGTAACTGAAAAAAACCCAACCCGCTGAAACAGAAATGTTCAGGTAGTGTTATTTCTGCTTTTCCCAGACAGACTGTCTAAACTCATACTTTCATCTACGCTTCCAGGTAACAACAGTAATGGAGTCTGCCTGGGGAGGGAGAGAGCTGGATCCGTGAGAGTGCTGGTAGGGCCAGCAGACTCAAGGCTGGGGAAATAAAGTTTAGTGGTCAGAGCTCAGTATCATCACTGGCAATGGTTAACCCAAACGCCAGCCCTGAGCAAGGGCTCGGCTGTGGCTTCACATCCAAATTGCTGCAAAAAGAGGAGAGATCTCTGAGTTTTGGTCTGCTGAAAGACTGTTTTGCTTCTGCCCTGTGGCAGGATGACTCTATTTTTCCAGCCTGTGATGTTTTAGTCTTTCTATTTGAGGTGAAAAACCTCAGAAACTGTATGTTTTCTTTAACATCTCTTAGTGTCCTTAGTCTGAGAGGATGCAGTTATTATTTATATACACCAGTCCTTTGTTCTTGTTTAGGCTGCTGTAGCTTGTCTGAAGTTACTCATTGGGTTCACGTCCCTGAAATTGGAGTAAACTTTGTGGCATGGTATCTGCACTGCACCTCATCCCCAGCTGGAGTTCACGCTGGTGTAGTTGCGTTTCAGAAAACTTCAGGCTTCCTGAGGGAAAGAGGTTGTGATAGGAAAGATGCCGTAATCTTAATTATCCCTATCATGACCCAGACTCTGAGACAGGCACCCCAAAGTATTGAAGTCTACTCCCCTGATGTCCGCAGGGAAATGACTTAATGAAATGTGGACAATTCTCATCTTGCACAATGTGAACTCATTTGAGTAAAGCAAAGTAGCGTTACACAACTTCATTACAGCACGCATGAGTGCTTTAAGAACCCACTCTTTGGATGCCAAGCCGGTGTTGGTGGTAGGGTGCTATTACCAAAAACATGCTGTGGGCGTCCTGGTGGGGCTGGTTAAGGCTCCCTACGCTGTGTGCTCTCTGAAATCAAAATGCAATTGCTGATTGTAGTTGTGGGTGCTGCAGGGAGTGGCTCAGCGGGGTGGTAAAATGTGGTGAGGCAGAGCAGGCAGCCTGGTTCATCTGGGCTGCTGGTTGCTTGGAGCCTGTTCGAGGAAAACTCCTCTTGAGCACAGCTTGGGTGCATATGGCATTGCTGGCTACTCTTGCAGGAGGGGGAAGCGCCCCTCAGGCAGCGGGGCCCCAAAAAATGTGAGGGGTCACAGTGGCGTGAAGCAATTCAGCCTAAGCATTAGCATGGCTGACGGGAGGAATGGAGAGGCAGGGGTGGTGGTGTCTCTCTTCACACGCTGGGCCAGGGCTAGGCAGTTCACATTCATTTTTACAGAGGACAGAGGAATTGGGAAAAAGAGAAACAAACTTTATGGTAAGACCTGGCAAAAATGCTTTAGAGTGAGAGATTAAAAATGCTTGATTTCTCTGGTGTAATAACAAGACCTCCTGTTGTAATAGAGCTAGGGGTCATAGCTACCTCAGTCAGGAGGGAATGAGAGGATTCTTTAACCAACATGACAAAAGCTTTACAGAAACCAATCCCTTGTTAAACACCCCAGACAAATTCACGTTTTAGAAGTTCTAGCTTTTAAAATGATGGCGGTGATTAATCTCTGGTGTTTGGTACTAAATAGAGACATAACTTCATCTCTCTATATTTTCTGGGACATCATTAACGAATGAGTCTGTTTCTACTACAGGACTGCAGGAGCCCTGTAACTTCCAAATTTTTTATTAATGATTTGGAAAGTAGTGTCAATGTCTAGATAAAAATCCATGTTGACACAATGCATATTGGAGTGACTGTTCCTGGAACAGTCAGACCGAGAAGCTTAAAACCAAGCTTTTTTTCAAGTAACATTCATTGAATTCACTACAGGACTGAACAAAACTCCCTGCCTTGTTTTACACAGGATGCAGACTGTATGACCTAATGGGACTGATTAGCCTTGAAATAGAATTAGTCATATTACTTGTGTGAGTGAAACAAGCAGCAGCAGACACACCCATGGGTATCTGCATAATTTATTTTACATCACTTCAGGCAGCCAAAGAATATGAGATTCAGGAGCATTTAAGTTTAGGGGGATAGTTTTCCTAACATTCTCCACAAGAAGAAGCACATACCTCCAGAGGCACTGCTGAGCACCTAGGCGAGCTGGCTAGAAACAGTATTCTTCAACATCTCTAGAGGTTACTTGAATCCAAGGAACACCCTTACTTATACTGAATATTGTATTTAAACTACCAAATAATAGTATTTTAATATTTCTAGTGGTTTTGTTGGGAGTGTACAACTTTCTCATTGAGAGAGTAATAAATTATGGGAATCTCTGGTTTGATTTTCTCTTAGTATTGTGAGTGAACATTGTAAGAATGGCAAACCTCACACCTGAGATTTAGTTCTGGCATGGTTTTAAGGGATGAAGTGCCGTTATACTCAACAATAATATAGTGTAAAATATCATGCTGCCAAGTCTTGGGAGTTACAAAATATTGAATGTTCACGTCCCATGAAATTATAAATTTGAGCCAACTGTGGAGCACACAATTTTTATTTTTTTTAAAATGCAAAGATAGAGTGTACATCTGAAACAGTATCTAAATACATTCCCTGTATTGGAATGTCAGTATTAGTCTCAAACCTCTCCCCGGAAGGGTAAATCCACAGATAAAAATGATACCATGACCATGCAATAGCAAACCAAACTAGAAGTGCATAAATATCAGAGAGTAACTCTTCTTTCTAATTCCTTACTCACAGTCTTTCATTCTTTTAAAAATGAGATATGTAAAAAAAATAGTCTTGTGCTCTAGAACATAAGATTTTTATACCTTTCCTTGCATAACAACAAGTGTTAATGGTAATGACTCATGAGGCTATTCAGCCCTTCATAAATGACCAACTTTTGTTTGACTGCATGACCTCCCTTACAAGCAAATTCCACAAGATGATTCCAACCTGTGTTCATAAAGTAGTTGTGTCAGAATTTATTGCCTTGTAATTCAGCACTAATCTCCTTGTTCTTCTACCGAGCAAAAAATAAAGATGAGGAAGATGGATCAGTTTTTGCTTTCTTTTATTCTATAGACCGTATTTAAAACCTAAAGTCTTTTTTTTTTTTTTTTATGTAGATCTAATCTCATGGATAACAAAGTGGTTGTAATTCAGCTTGGTTTGCTACCTTAAAGCTTTTAATGGTCTGAATATGAATTTTGTTCCAAAATGTGAATCAACATCCTTCCACACAACCTATTTTTGTCTTTTGATCTTTCTTTTATACCTTTATGAAACAAGTGTGATTTTCCAGAGCCTTTCAGGCAGCAGCAGCACATACAGTGTTATAAGCAATAGGTTTGTAGCATATAAACTGCTTGGCTTCGAGCTAGAGCATGAGTTAGCGGGGAGGACACTCACATGAAAGGCAGGAGGTGTGACTCTGTCTCCAGCTCTTCCACTGACTTGTTGTCTAACTGCTGCCAAGTCCTTCCATCTCTGCGTCTTTGTTTCTCTTCTCTCTGTTTTGTGTTTTTGGTTGGATTTCAAATTATTTTCAGCTGGGGGATTATCTCTCACTATGTTTGTGGAACGTCTAGCACAACAGAGCTTCTATGCTGACTGCAGTCTCTAGGCACTACGTTAACATAAATAAGAAGGAAGGGGAGAGTTTCATTCTTTCCAAGGTACTCTGTTTTTGCTGTCTGCAGACCAAACACAAAATCACAGCCTTTGATTGCCAATGACCCACCTTTTCATGGGTATCTTCACCCAGTTGCTACCATGACATCTTTTTTCTCTGCATTGATTTTTTGATTGCGTCAGTCTGTTTCCAGATAATCCTGAAAAGGTTTGAGTAAACTGGTTAGGTGCTTAAGGCAAAATTATGGTACGATTTAGGTGTACGGTGTAGGGTGAGTCAAGCCTGTGCCATGCAGTATGGTGTTCAGATCTATGCAGCAAAGTCCAGAGCCACATGGGAATGGTGAAGGAATAACCTCTACATTCGTAAGTCAGCGATAGCTTTGCAGCCTTTGCAGTTCTCTGTGTACATGCACCTTTACTGTCCCTGGAATAATGTGGCTGCTCCAGGGATGCTAAAATCCCTGTACTTTCGTGATGGAGAGTTTATACCGTTTACTTTGTTTTGCCCAGACTTGTTACTCTGTAGAAATTTTTATGCCAGCTGACTGCCTTTCAAGTTCTGCTGTGTCTGTCTAATTCGCAAAACTCCCTCAGATTTTGTTCTCTCTCAGCTAATCCAATAGAAAATCTCCTTTTGCTCATTATACGTTGCACTGATACAAATGATTTTTTTTTTTCTCTCAACTGGACACCAGCTTGAGCTTCCCGCTGTATTAGAAATGAGATTTTGTGAGAAAAGAATGGCTATTATATACTTATTTACTGATGTAAATGCAGTCATTAGGTTATGGGGGGAAACTGTACTCCATACATAGGACTGTGAGGTGCAGTGCTGCTTGGAGTTGCTACAGCAGTTGATGTTGCTGCCCTATGGTCCCTTCCCCACCATTGTTGTCGTGAACCCCAGAGCCCACTGCCTTCTGTCTTGCTTGTACCGTGGGACTGACTTTGAGACAGCTTTCTTCATGGCCTGTCACCTGACACAAAGTGTTGGGGCATTTACGTTTGGTAGATGAATTGTATTTACCACAAATCTTTTGTGTTTCTCAGGATCAATGTCCTTCTGCAGAGCCCAACCAAATAAACAAACTTTGTCTAAAATTCAAAGCCCTGGAGGGTCCTGGAGGAAACGGATCCTCTGACACAACCCAGTATCAAAACCAAGGGAACAGTCATCCTTTGCCTTTCTTTCGTTTATTTATCCTTTATTTTGTTACCAGAGTTTAACAAGGGAGTGATTTTGGCTGGAAAATGAAAGCAGCTGAGCTCCACTGTACTAATTGTGCTGGCTTTGAGGTTGGTGGAAGATTTGGTCCACCCTGAATAGCAGTCTTCCCCAATTTGTACTGTCCTGCTTACTCCACAGGAACACACTGAAGAGCCGTGCACTGTTTATCCTGAACTCTTTGAAACGTGAATCACTCCAGGACAGCCTCTCCCAGGCTAGACTAGGAAAGCTTATTATCACTGATTTACAAGCCTTTAGAGATCAAAATGGGCCAAACCAACATTTCCTCCCTTCTCCTTTAAAACCACAACAGAGCGTCTGTCTGCTTTTGAAAGTAAAAATTCTTTCCATAGTGATTTTATTCTTTTGCACTTCTACTGACAAATAATTTACTAATTTCTCCCTATTGTTTCAAAACGGCTTGCAATTAATAAGTGTCTTTTTAAAATCATTAATTTTTTTTATTGCTTGTGCAGCAGCATCCACACTGACTTCAGCTGAGCTCTGGCAGTAACAGACCTAATTCTTGGACCATTCTGTAACATGCATATGCTGAGGGCAAAAGGGACAAGCTTCATGTCCAGAGGGAAATGAGGACAGCCACTGACAACCACCAGAGCTTCATAACACAGGCCACTTCAATGGCCTTGCAGTGGTGTCGTATTTTTAGAGCATGCTCATTTTCTTTGTATTAGGTTAGGTGTTTGCCTACAGAAAGTAATCTGCTGTCTCATAGCTTAGTTTATTAATAGAAAGACTGGGAAAGTGCACGTAAGCAGGTTACTGGGCTGACAGGATTGCTGGGTTGTAGTGCTTGTAAACCACCTTACTTCTCTCAGCTGCTAATGGAAATGTGTTTTGCCACAGCGCAGGAATCTCGCAAGGGTTTCTAGGGGCACGTGGCGTGACAGATGGCAGCAGTGGCTGACGGCACGGCAGATGTGGGGGCTCAGTGCAGAGCACTCTGCATCTTGCTGCTTGGTTCTCGTGGTGCAAGTCCCTACACCTTTGTGCCCTGGATGCAACAGTAGCTCTTGCTCTTTGTGAAACTCCTTCGCCTAAAAATCCTGCACTCTTAAAACATAAGCATTACTGATGACACAATCCCAGTGTAAAGAAGGGTTAGTCAGCCAAATACTGACTCTCCAAACTCTAGGGGTCACAAAAAAATTTCTATAAAAGCATAGAAATCAGTGTAAAAGACGACGACAAAATGAGGGAGCTCTTTTGGATTGGGGAAGGAATCCTTCTCTGTTTTGGTGGCTACCTGCGTATAAATTCTTAGTCTGCTGGTTTTTTAACTTACTGGAGTTGTCAAACGACTGCCAGATGAGGTATTACACTTCCTGAGACAGCAGTGGCACTTCTTCACTACATGAAAGAGTCAGGCTGGGATTCACGTTACCATTACTGTGTCTGTGTTGGGGCAGAAAATAATTTCACACAGTTAGAGCTTCTCCTGTGAGCCAGCCCAGGGAACAGCCTTTGTTATTAGCTGAGCTAAACTACACATCCGCTCTCAGTAGTCTACGCAAGGGTTGCAGATAGTGTAACACAAGACATGGATCTTGAATAGACCTCTAAGTACACACAAGACCTCAGGGGTGTTTGAAACCATATGACTACCCGCTCTAAATGAAAAGCATCGGTTTTTGTTGTCTTTTGTAATGCAGCCATAAAAGCAAGTGTATAAGTATGCATGTATCCTAAGGGGAAGGTGATAGAAGAAGCATATGGCAACTGTCAGTTGTGTCGCTTGGTACACTGTTAATAATGAGAAGAACCTGCAGGTAACAGGAAACATCTATATCAGAAGACTAGGAATTGGGCTTCAAATTCTGGAAGACTGGTTGAACTTAAGCATTTAGTTAAAAAAGTAATCTGTATCAGAACGGCACCTCTGTGGTTCAGTTGTAAACCTGTGTATACGGTACACTGTGCTACGCCGCGTATCCACAATGTGTGTATGAACAAACTGCCTTCTGGCTTGTCCAGTTTTTCTGCAGAATCAAAGAGTTCATTCTGGCACCTTCAACCATTTTTTTCCCCCTCCTAACCACATCAAGAGCATTCCTAGCATTTTCCTTAGGAGTTACAATCATTTCAATCATAACTTGAATAAAAAATGTTGGCATTTATCAACACGTTTATAAAATCTTCACCTGGAATCTCTCTTTCCTTGCTAATGAAAAACACCTGACTGCAGAAAAAGCATTAATTGACATAAAAGTGCTGGCTACGCAGCATGCAAACAGCAGATTTGATCTCAAAAACTGTGCCCATACCATGGCTTTACTACTTTGGCTTTTGTACACTGAAGAGCTAAACACAGTTGGCTACATGATGTTGCCCCTTCTGCTGGAGAGCTGCAAGGAGACAGGGTGTGAGGGGGCCTGCCAACATCCTCTCGCCCTCCCTCTGTGGGAATAAAGGAGAAGGAGCAGTGAATGAAAATGGAAAAGAATGAGTGGGAAGGGAAAAGAGAAGATGAAGACATGTAAGTTGCCCCAACACAAACTGGGAGATAAAGACTTCTTTTTTTTTTTTGAGTGTGCCACACCACACCTGCTAAGAACAGGAAGCTTCTGCAAAATTTTTCTGTATTCCAAGAAATACAGACCTATTGGGTCAGGCACTGATAATGGTGATGTCAGCATGTGTAATTTTATCACCCTATTCTATTGTCCTAAGAGCAACTGCTGAAAGTTGTCACATAATTTGTTTTTGGAAACAGAATGCACTTTTTGACTGGCATTTCCACTGCCAAATGCCAAAGATACATTGCCCCCCTTCTTGTAAATACACAGATCGCACTTCAGAGAAGTCTGAATTAAGCCCTTTTGCTAATTGCTAGTAGCTAATTGCTAGGTGCTGCGACACCTTCATTTCTGAAGAAGCAGAATAGGAATCCTTGGGGTGGGGGCTTGTTGTTGCAGTCAGTATTCAGAGAAGATGTCAATGGAGAGGTGTAGAGAAGTTTTAACTCAGAATAACAGCTGCACCAGGAACGTTTCATTAACTTCAACCGTACAAACGTTTCAGGTTGAGACTGGTAAAGTCAGTGGAGAGATTTAGGCCTATCACCAAAGCTAATAGCTGGAAACCCTCAGATACAGTCAGTTTCTAAAGTATTGGTGAGATAGGATAAGGCAGGAGGGGGACGCAGGAAGAGTTATCTGCTGTTATTTAAACTAAAAACACAGGAAAAATCCAGGCAGCAGGATGTGATTTGGGACAATAGCCACTTCCTGAGCTGTGTGCTGTGTGGAGCCCCTGCCCACAGTGACCTGACCTGCTCTTCCTGAATTGGTAAGCGTCCGAGAAGGGCTGCAGAAGTGAGGTTGTATTTCAAAAGGATTTGTGGTAGCAAGCACAAGTTCATGTACCCACCTAATCCCACCCAAAATGAACCGCACTTCAGAGGTAACCTCTGAGCAGTGGAAACGTGTCAGATGCTCCAGCACTCGTGGTCGTGCAGGGGAATGTGAAAGGAGCTCTGAACACAGCACAGGGTCTGTTAGGGAGGTTTGCAATGCAAGCGGACCATGAGCTTTGCAGTGCAGAACATGCCCAGCCCAGTCCCGTTCCCTCACCTCCTTCCTGAATGGCCTCCTTCCCAAGAAGAAAACAACCACAACATGAATCAGTCCACCTGTAGCTGGCAACACATAACCCAAACACCTGCATGCCAGGCACAGCTGGATGTTTGCTACTCTTGACCCGGCACAGTGCAAGCTGGTTGTTTGATCAAGGTGGTTTGGGAGAAGGGAGCACTGGAGAATAATTTGCAGCAAACTTAAGAAGCTGTGTTTTCCCCAGCTGCCTTAATTTCCCTCCTCCCTTTAAAATTCTCTTTACTTTTTAACAACACTTGTTTTGGCATGTGCTCATGGTGAATCTGGGGAATCTGGTTTGTTAAAAGAAGGCACATCTGCCTGCCGGACAGATTTCCATCTGCTAGCGTGAAAGCAGATGCATAGTATAAGCTCTTCTACATAAAGAAGAGTGTTTGGAAGGGGAGCGTGATTAAGAGTAACAGCAATATATTCCTGCACAGACAAACGAGTCACAAGTAACACCTGGGAATCTGAGAAAGGCAGCAGAGACATCGTCTCTAGAGATACTCAAAACCTGCCTAGATGTGATCCTGTGCAACCTGCTCTAGGTGAGCCTAGCAAGAGGGGTTGGATTAGATGATCTCCAGAGGACCCTTCCAACCCCTACGATTCTGTGATTCTGTAAAAAAATCAGTCCAAACCAAAAAAGCCACAATCCAGTAGTGTGCAAAGGAAATGGGTCCTTCAGTAGAGCCTCGGAGGTGAGAATGAAGATGAAAAAGTGGCTGGACACAGGAAAAGGCAGGAAAGCTGTGTGATGGGATGTGACTATCACTGCAGCAAAGATGGATGGAAAGAGTGACAGGCCATATTGCGGGCCATCTGAAGGAAAGAAAATAACAATAATGAGAAGAGAAAGGATAGTACATGGAGATGTGTAAAGTAAAAGCTATAATGACATGGCATGAAAAGGCTACTCTGAGGAAGTGTTGGACTAAACCTTCTGACCTAAATGATTCTGTGGAAGCAAGCCTACAAAAAATAATACATTAGTGGATTATTATTGTTATATTTGTGTTTTGGTAACACTTGGAAGCTTCATGGTGCCAAACAGCACTCTTGCAGGGTGCAGCTTATGCCCTATGCAGAACATACACCTATGTAATTCTTACCTCTTGTTTTATACTTCTGCTTTGTCTCAGTAAGTTTGAAGGACATTAATATCTTTGTCTGTTTGTGATACTATAGTCAAATAAACAGAGAATGACAAAAAGAGTAGCAAGTATGTTCCTAAAACAGTAAGCAAAGTAATCAACTTTCCCTTGAGTAAGAAATTCAGTGGACAGTGTTCCAAAGTGTCAGGGACAAAATTGTCCCAGTCAGGGAAAAAAAATTTTCAACGTTCAGCAAAATGTCACCTAAACAGAGTAGTTAGATGTTTAATTGTGCACCGATCTGACAATTTCATTTAGCTATTTAAATGAGAAAGCCTGTTTCTGAAACCCTGTCCCCGTGTGGTTCCTGAGCATTGGCTTATCTGAAGAAAAAAAAAAAGTTCCTTGGAGAAAAAAGTATGATCAGATCTGGACAGTACAAAAAACCTCACAAACCCCACCAACAAACAAGCCTTGTTTGGGTTCTATTTATTCTGTGGTAGCAGAAGGTACAGTAAACTCTTCATTCCCTCAGCCTTATTGAGAGAGTACTTTTGTTGGACAGGACGAAGTGATTGGCACTGATTTTGCAGTTACCTGCTCACACACATTTTTCTGGCGTATGGAAATGTGGCATGTGGACCTTTTGCCTATGGAAAACCTGGGCTCCTGATCCAATTTTTCAGTCTCCTCTCTATAGTTTCCCTATATTGTACTGCAGATTTGTTTAGGGCACTGAACATAGATCACACCTTGCAACTGAAAGAATCTGCTCAGAACTTTTTGTGCATGGAAGCTCTTTCTCATAGCTAATTGTTAGCAGTGTCTTTGTGGATTCAGGGGTGACAAAAGCCCGTTCCCCAAGTACTTCAGCTCACAGTTGAACTGCATTGTAGTTTTATGTCTGCTTTTCCAGTCTGTTTTGAGTGGTGTCTGTAACTGTTCTTTCCTAGAAACAAAAATCACTGAACTCCTATGGGAAAAGCCTCAGCCTTCTTGAAATACATTTGGGAGCTTTGAGATACTTAAGACTTCAGCATTCCCAAAGATTAATGGCTATTTCTGTGGTTTTCTGCATACTTCCAAAGCAACAGGAATTGAATCATCTAGAAAGTGACCAGCCAAAAAATCTAGAGCATGGTGGAAAGGTCCCTAAAATATCTGGTGTTGAGAGTAGTTTGGCTTTTTTGGCATCAGTTAAATAAGATGGTTCTCATTATAGTCTCCTCCTACTCTGATATTAGATGGCTGCTTTTCACATGGGCTTTACCAACTCACCTCATTTTGATTCCCAGGATACTTGGTGATTTGTTTAGATCCCTTGTTGCAGTATTAGAGTATATGATATGATCTTGAATTTCATGTAGCTTGTTTTAAGGTAGGTTTCTAGATTCAATGTGTGTGAAAGAAAAGCTTCAAAATGTGGCGCAGGTGTTCCCGAAAGGCTTGGAAACCAGAGGGCAAAGGAAAAGAATCACATGCCTCTCTATGTGGTCACATAATTTCTAAGTTAAGCACACATAAAGTTCCCCTCTTTCTCTTTCTTCTTGCTTGCTCTCTCCAGATCACTTCACATTCAGCTGATGCATCTGTTTGTTTATTCACCTTTCCAGCACACATCGTTCACAAGCATGCTGGAGGTTCCTGGTAGAGAAATTAGAACTACCAAACATGTTGTTGCTGTTGCTTATCACCTGAAAAGGGCAACTGGAAATTGTTCTGTGGTCATTTGGATGTGATGCAACAGAAGCTGAATGCGTCTTTGTTCCAATTACCAAAAGCACGAAAATACTACTTTCTGAGAGCTGAAGAACAAAATACTGCCCTTGGAAACACACATCTGTCTAAATCTTGAAGCCTTTCTCATTGCATCCAGTTCTGGAGGAATATTTTTAGCTGTTGAATTTAGCCCTTCAGAACATCTTGTGGTTTCTTCCAGGACGGAGCTCAATAAATTACTCTCTTCACAAACAACCGAAGTGTGGTTCGGTGGTTCGGGTCTCCTGCAGGGTTCAGAAGTTCAAAGCACAAAAGCCCATCTCAGTGTCCATCTTCCCATACACAACCAGCAATGGTTTCCACAGATGGGGTCTAGGCCATGAAGGCTTGTAAGCATCCACGCCAGCACTGCTCTCTGCAGCAGGTTTAGAGCAGGGGAGCTGACATTTATGTCCCTTGAGTCTCTGACACCCCAGTTTGGACTCGGGCAGAAGCCAGTCCCAAGAGGAGCACGTGTGCTTACACACACGCACACCCGCCTGCCCCCCCATGCACGCACATGCACTGGGGGCATCCAAGCTTGTGAACGTTTTTCTCTGCTGCCTTAATTAAATCAATATTGTTTATTACGTGGGTCTGCTTTCTTTCTTTCAACACCTCTGTTTTTAGGTTATAATTCCTTTATATCTTCATTGTTTTTTAGTAATTGGACAAAGTGTTTCCCAGCTTAACTTTTTAGCGAATGGCAGGAATCCCAGCAGCAATGTCATGGGGCCAGGATTTCAGTATTTCCAGAGCCACACATTTGTCCAGGATATTTATGTCATACTTAGCTTGGTTACTAGAAGCAGAATTTTAAGTGTGGATTTTTTTTTTTTTTTAAAGCATAGATTTACTTCTTATAAATCTGGGATTAGTACCTCAGCAGCTATGGGTCTGACCCTACCGCTAGGGGCTTAGGTTGAGGCCCTGGGCCCAGGTCTGGCAGCTGAACCTTGGCTACAGCTGGTGGGTCTGGCCCCAGGGGTGGGGGGGCTTCCTCCTGCACAACAGTAGCAGTTCAGAGTCAAATCCCTCTCCCCAAAATCCCTGGTGTGAAAGAGATGCCTGATCAAAATGTGATGCTAGCCAAGAAGGCCAACAGCATCCTGGCCTGTATCAGGAACAGTGTGGTCAGCAGGAGCAGGGAGGTGATCGTCCCCCTGTACTCAGCCCTGGTGAGGCCGCACCTCGAGTGCTGTGTCCAGTGTTGGGCCCCTCACCACAAGAAAGACATCGAGGCCCTGGAGCGTGTCCAGAGAAGGGCAACGACACTGGTGAAGGGTCTGGAGCACAGGTCTAATGAGGGGCGGCTGAAGGAACTGGACTTGTTTAGTCGGGAGAAGAGGAGGCTGAGGGGAGACCTTGTTGCCCTCTACAACTACCTGAAAGGAAGTTGTGGTGAGCTGGGGGTCGGCCTCTTCTCGCAGATAACGAGTGACAGGACTAGGGGGAATGGCTACCAGTTGCGCCAGGGGAGGGTCAGGTTGGAGATGAGGAGAACTTTCTTCTCAGAAAGGGGGGTCGGGCACTGGAACAGGTTGCCCAGGGAGGTGGTGGAGTCACCATCCCTGCGGGGGTTTAAGGAAAGGGTGGATGTGGTACTTAGGGACATGGTTTAGTGGGTAATAGGTGGTGGGGGGACGGTTGGACTAGATGATCCTTGAGGTCTCTTCCAACCTTAATTATTCTATTCTATTCTTTCCTTGCACCCACCTGCCCGGGCTGAGCCGAGGGCCATAACCTGTCCGTTACGCTGCCGTAGCTTCAGCCACCCCTACAGCATCCGGGTTGGAACAAGAGGGTTGCTTGGGTTCCTCTTTATTTTTGAAGCCAAGGAAAAAACCAAATCAAATCTGTGCAATAATCTTTTTGCGTCACTTTATTTGGGGACGGGCAAACAGTTTATAGAGATTAGTGGCTTCCAACTAGGTTTGAAACTGAGGCTTTAAAATCAGTGGGTAAACAGGCCTCCTGGGCGTCTCTGCGGATTACAGGTATGGAGGCTAATGTGTGAATCCTGCAAGTTTCTGACAACCCTGGCTGCTCACTAACAGCGCTTGAAATCTGTTTCGTAGGACCAGGCCCAAAAAAATTTCCAGTACAGCCATCTTAGCAGCATCTGTAAGTATATATGCAGTAAGTGTGTGCACTCAAATCTCTGCTGCCCCTTTGTTGTTTTGCCAGAATTCATCTGTACAAAACCAGGTGTATTTTGCTGATGTTTCTTACAAGCCTCTGTAATCCCTGTATGTTTGGATGATTCTCAGTGGGACTGTACCTGCAAGACTACATATGATTGTCCGTTATTGATATTTTTACTTATTAGGATCACTTTCTGTGACAATTAAAAATACTTCTGCTTTGCCCAGAGGGAGCTCTGGCTGCATTCATGCTCAACCTGCAAAACACAGCCTGAATTAGATGTGATTTTTGTATGTGGAGTTCTTGCAGGATCAGCCTTTAGGTGGATATCCAGCTTTGTATATACACAGTTTTCTATACAGTAAATGTATTTGCAAAATTCCTCATATCCTTTTTATCAAGAATAAATGTTGCTGAAATGCACGTATTGCTTGATATCACAATAATGATTAGTTGTAAGAAGGTGAAGGTGTCACTCGCAAAATGAAATCACAAAGGAGAAAAGGATTTTCAAATTAAAGCTAAGGCTACACCTGGGAAAGTGATGTATTTGAGAGGGCTTCAAGGCTGGGTACATGCCTATGTAGCATCCTGATTCTGTTGCACTGAGGCAGTGCTGTACAGCAGCTGCCCTGCTGTAGTGTGCTTTCCAAGATGGAAATCCGGGGCCTGTGGGCCATAAAGGAGTCAGGGTAAGCTCTGGTCGGACACCCAGGCTGGATAAGCTGGGACCAAGGACAATTTGTTCTTTGGGGGAAAAGCATACAGAAGAGGCATACAGGGGCCAGCCCCTGCTTAAGCTAGTTTTGAAATGTGAGACTTGACAGCATCTGGGTCCTTAAATCCTCCTGACAAGTGGATCTGGCTGTACCTGACTTTCTAGCTTTCCATTTTCCCTGGCAGCTTGAGGTGCTCCTCTGCTCACGTTCACAGCTTTTCCAGTCTCAAGAGGATGGTGCAGCTTTGTACTATGCTTATGTCTGCACCTGAACAGGATCCTAAAATAGACGCTTCAGCTAAGCTCTTTGGGAAGATTGTGCTGCCCACAAAATGCCCATGATAGCTACTAATTTTAATGCAGCAACAGGAAAACTCTTCTGCCTTGCTTTTGTATTTGCTGTTGTCTTTCATTTTTCAGTAATGTAATAGGGATGACATTCATGGAAGAAGTTCAGATTTAAATCTTTCAGTCTCCCCCATCACACTGCTTGCGAGTGTATCTTACTGATCAGGCCAAGCTGGACACAATTTCCTCATCTTGCCCTGTGTCAATATGATCATATTCCACTAGACCTGCAGTGACAGCATGATTTTGTGACTTGAGGTGATGAGAAAGGAGGGTGGAGCCATGAATTTTTCTCTGGGTTTCAGGGACTTTTAGTGTATTTTACATCAAGTATTAGATAAAGGGCAGAAATCATCCAGGGGAGACTGATGACTAGTTTTAGGTGGCTGTTAACTCAGTGTACTGACATTGAACAGATCACTACCTAAAGTACTTCGGTTTCTGATCTCATTTTGTTTAGCTTTCTCTGTGTTGAAAGCTGCTATGTATTGCCCATCCCTTGGGAATTCTGTTATGGAGGCCATAAACCTAAAAGACATCGAATCTCCTGGGTTGTAAATACTTACCTCTTTTATTAGATATGCACCTTGATCCCTTCTGCCCAGCTTTGACAAAAAGCTGTGTTATTGGCATGTCTTTATGTAGGGATGTTATTTGTAGTAGTAATATTAAAAACATTCAAAGCCTCAGCTGTTGTAAACTTGCAAAGCAGCACTGGCATGTGGAATGGGCCATGGAGATAAAGGGGAAAGTAAGTAGCTTGAACAAGAGGCTTTGAGCTTAGTTCTACTTCTAGCTTTCCTTCTACTTTGCTTAACTGTCTTGAGGAAGATTGTTTCTTTCTGGACTTTGCTTTATTCATCCATTAAGGGTGGTGAGACTTGTTCTACAGGGGTGTTGTGAGGCTTAGTAAGTGCTCACTGGAAGTTCTCCACTCCAAAAACGTTGAAAGGGGACACGAACTGTTTGTCATAGAGATTAAGACAAAACTGTCCTATTCTCTTTTCGTCTCTACTCTTCATGTTCCTGCTCATCTTTTACTCTGGTTCAGGCTCCACAGGAAGCCAAGTGTACTAGTTAAGACAAGAAAACTAAGATAATAGATAAAGCAAATAGCATCTGCTGGGTTTCTGAGTTGAACTGTCTTACTGGGCAGTACAAGTAAGGCAGCAAAGGCAACAGGTGGGACCTCCACACCTAGGAATCAGACTGGAGAGTGGAATGAGTTGGGAAGCGGAAGGAAGGAGAAAAGGCCTTCCCTATGTTATCTAACCTCATCCTGGCTATAAGATATTAGACTCAGGCCAAATACAGCAAAAAGATAACTTCAGACTTGCCTCCTGGGTGTTTCTTCCAACTTTGTCTGCAGTGTCTTGCTATTTGGCCCCTCTCAGAGAGAGACATTAATTAGAAAAATCAAGCATCATACTGGAAAGTATGAACAGATGTATAGACTACCAGACAAATGAAATAATCTTTTCTTACTACTCAATACTAGTAAAAGCCCAATGCCATACTTCAAGACAGACAAGGAGAAAGAGTGGAAAGAAAGGCAAGGAGAATATGAGAGGTCTAGAACTATGGATGAACATGAAACTGTGGAATAATTGGTTTGTATAACCTAGAGAATTTATAATAATCTCCAAAAGGCAAAAGACAAAAAAAAAAAAGGAACAATCTGGCCCCATGTCTACTGTGGATGGGACAGAAAATTGACTAAATTTTCAGCAAAATTATTTAGGTTAGAGATTAAGGGATATGTTTTAGTGGTAAGTGCAGACTGTGGACATGTTGCTCAAGGGCACCGGTGGATTCTCTTCATTTAAATGTGTTAAAAACCAGGTTAGTCTAACACTCACTTGCAATGCATCCCAAATAGAACATGCACAAAAGGCACACAATGTCGATGTATTGATAATTACAACTGATATGTCCTTGCTTTATATTTCATCTTCCTTCCGCTTGTTCACTTATTCTAGTGCACCCAGGGATCAGTTAAGCATTCATATTTGTTTTTGCATAATTTTTCTTTTTAGATCAGCTGAAAGAAATTATTCTCCCAGACAATAATTTACAGAAGTGCAGAATCACAGAACGTGTCAGGCTGGAAGGGCCCTGAGGAATCTGTAGTCGAACGTCCTGCTCACAGGAGGTCAAGGTCAGCTGTGAGGTCAGACCAGGGCTTCATTGTCTGAAAACCTTCAAGGTTGATGACTGCACAACCTCTCTGGGCAACCTGTTCTGCATCTTGAATGTCCTCATGGACAGTTTATTAAAGTCTTTCTTCTGGTGACTTCAACGCTGGACACACTGTTCTATATGTTGTCTAAGAAATGCTGAGTAGAGGGAAATAATCCCATTCCTCAGTAACTGGCTATGATCCTGTAGCCAGCGTGCTGTTGCCTCTTTGCTGCCAGGGCACCCTGCTTGTGCTCTGCCAAGATCCCAGCCCCATTTCAGCACAGCTGCTTCCCAGCCAGTGCCCAGCCTGTACTGTTGAAAGGGGCTCCTCCTCCTGCGGTGCGCGACTCCGTATGTGCCCTCCTTGAATTTCACAAAGTTCCTGTTGGCCAATTCCTCCAGCCCATTTCTGTCCTCTAAATGGGAGCCCTGCCCTCAAGCCTATCAACTGTACCCCCCACGTCAGTGTCATCTGCAGGCTTGATGAGGCTGCACTCCATCACCCGCTCCAGGTCGTTAGGAAAGATGTTAAACAGCATACAACTTCCAAACAATATATTGCTTCTAGTCTCCTATAATCAGGACCACCTTGTAGTCAGTACATTTATTTCCAGTAACAATAGGTGCCAGTTAAGAAGTATCTGTTGTACTCCAGGCAGGTGGCAGCTGTGGAAAAATAAGAATCTTTTACTGCTTAACCAGCTATATTAAAACTGTGGAAAAATAGCTGACCAAAGTAATCAACCTCTGTGGTGGCCCAGTAAACAGAACACATGCGCTCTGAATTGTATCTCCACTGTGCTTTAGTCTTTCTTGTCATATTACTTACTTACCATTGCCAATTAGGAGGTAGTTTTCTTACATTACATCACGAAAGAATGCACTGCTTGATCAATTATCCCCGAGTGAACTGAAATACAATAGTTGATAGCCTGCATTTTTATGTTGTGACATTTATTTAATTTTGCGAGCATGTGTCTGTAGGCACATTACGGTAGAAAGCCTTTAATGAGAACAGTTTGTTGATCCTCTGAATTCGGCGTGTACTTGCTTGTTCTTATTAAGCAGGCATTCTGGTCCACAGAAACAATCGAAACCACCTGCATTTCCTTTGAACCAGAGCCTTGCTTTCAACTGAGTATCCCAGTGTTGTAATACCTCATCATACGCACAGTAGGAAAAAGCACTTACACATTTCACTCCCTCTGTGTGTATCCAGAGAAAATCTGCCAGGCACGTAATCATGCATGTGTCATTACAACAGAGCAAAACTGATTTAGTCAGTCTGTCCTTAATTTTAAACGAAGTGCTCAAAATGTGAGGCAGGGCCTGGGCAGGGGGCAAAGAGCAGTGCGGCCATGTGAGTGACCCGGGGAGCTCTGGGCTGGCTGGTAAGCCCCCTTGGCACAGGCCAGCCATGGTCAGAAGCAGATGAGGCTCTGGAAGCCAGATAGCCATAGCAAGCCCATGCAGCACTTGTTCTGGTTAGCCCTGGTGAAAGGCTAAACCCTGCCAGACTTGGGTTGAGCTGCTCAGCACCATGTACTCTCTGCAATAAAAATGCACCCCTTGGAAGTCTGAGTTTCCATCGACTATTGTGGACCCTCAAGGAGTTTCCAGGGTCTGGGACACTCAGTGCCAAACAGGGAATTGCCAGCTGTCCACTGGGCGCTCTAAGGTACCAGGCAAGGAAGGCGTAGTGCTTCGGCTGTGGGCTCTGCTTGTGGAGTGGATCCTACGGCTTTTCTGTCTTGCTTTTCACTGCCCTAAAAAAATGTCTTTAAAAGCACATTTTCAATGTAATTTCAAGGGCACAAAGAAAGCACTTGTCAGAACAGTCCAAGAGGAATAATTGTAACATGTTGAGACTACAGACAATAAATATTCGTGTCCTTAGAAGTTATAAGCCACGCTTAGTGGCAGTGATGACTGTTACAAGGCAATGCAAGTAAGTAACAACTAAAACACAGATGGATCAACTCAGAGATTGTAGAAAAAATTTGGGCCTGATTCTGACCTTGCTCTCAGTTTATTCTAGCACGTCACGACAGCCTGAAGTAAAAAAACCAACAGTGTTTTAACAGTGTTAGGGGGTGCCCTTGCCCTTGTTACTCACACAGTGGGTTGTGCAAGGCAGTCTAAATACCACTTTTGTTCTTCTGCAGATTCACTGAGTTTTTTCCAAATTAGTTTTCATCTTTTAATTCTGTGTTGTTTTCCAGTGCACAAGGGAATGATTTAGTTTCATGGAAAGAGCTCTCTGCAGAATCAGATAAGATTTTAAAAAATAATTAGCTTAATACAATTGAAAAACATGTTCTGAACTATTCTGTGTTTGATACTATCTCAGCTATTTAAACCACCTCTTTACGTGCAACTTCTAGTAAAGATGGTAATGACAGCAGATTTGAAATCTCTCTGGTGGGTCTTACCTGCTTCTTCCTGATACGTATGTGTGCACTTAAGAACAGCTCTACTATTGTGTTACACCGTGAATAATCATTTATGACTAGATGTGCTAGAAGTTTTCCCTTGTTCAAGCTGCTGGTTGGAGATTTCTGATACAGCTTTGTATTGCTGTCCCTTTCAACAGGTGTCACTACAAGGTCCAGAGACAACATCCTCAGTAGCAGGAATGTTGTTTTGCACCAGTTCACTGGCATAGCTGAGGGCAAAAAAGAAATGAAGAGCTTTGTGTACTTTTAATTCGAGTAATGCAGAGTTTTTCTGTTTCTCATTACTCAGCCTCACATCAGGGAGAATTTATCCATTTCTTTCTTTATGACTAGATTGACCTCTACTTAATCTTTGACCCATAATTCCTAAAGTCTCTAATCTTTTTTTGTTCTCAGTGTTTAGCTCTGTTATCACGAGGTCTTTGAAACCCTGACTCTGAATTCATCTGGGCTGCGCTGGCAGCTCCGGGTGATGATGGTGGTAGTGCTGTCATTGATTAGCTGCAGGCTTCTCTATCCTGAACTCAGCTAATAAGAATTTCTCAATTTCAGCAGATGTGTCTGCTCCTTTGCCAAACGGGGAGTTTTCGGACTAGTGATGTGAAAGTCTAGAAACTTGCCACTTGGTCCACCACCTGGGGAACTTCTCTGATCATGTAAAAGCAGTTCACCAGACTGCAGTTTTATGAAATGCTTTTTTAATGTTCCTTTTCTGTCTTATCGGTGAGAAAAGTGTTTTAATGCCCATTAAAAAAAAAAAAAAGGATAACCATACAAATACAGGCATTATGAATGTCTTTGGATGTATGTATTCCCACTAACATAGAAGCAGCCCTGTTACTTCATAATGATGTACTTGTCCCTGCGCAGTCCAGGCTCCTGATCCAGAGTAGTCTAGATAAGGGGAGCCAATGGAACCTTTTGCGTTCCCTGGAGACCTCAGTTCAGTTTCCTACCCTTGAGACAGATTTATCAGTAACCTGACTTGTGTGAATTGAATTTCAGTGCTTCAGTTCTCACTGCTGAAAAAATGAGGCTCATGGCACCTAACAGAGGAACTGGATGTGGAAAGCCATTAAAGATACCCTCAGGTAATGTGATAAGAGCAACTAGGGAGGTTCCCAAGAGAAGAATCTCTGGGAAAATACAGATGAGAGAAGCACAAAAGCCACGCTATTCCGGTTCAACCCTCCATTTCAACTTGCTGTTTCCTCTACCAGTCTTTGCTCATTCTTATTCAGAGAGGCTTTGATTTAAGAACAAACTTTGAATGAAATAAAGACAAAGAAATATATCAAATGCATAACAAAACATGACCTTATACAAATAGCTTTATTATCAGCAGGGTCAAAACCAGAGCCTGCAGAAATACAAGAGATGCTGCTATTGCCCTGATGCAAATAAAGCCACAGGAAATGGTGGTACTGCCACAAATTCAGAGATCAAGCACAGAGAGGAGGTCTGGATTTAGGAACTAATTATGGCCTACTGATACCTAAAGGGGCCTACAGGAAAGCTGGAGAGGGGCTGTTTACTTGGGCAGGGAGTGATAAGACAAGGGGGAATGGATTTAAACTAAAAGAGGGGAGATTTAGATTAGATACTAGGAAGAAATCCTTCCTTGTGAGAGTGGTGAGGCACTGGAACAGGTTGCCCAGAGACGCTGTGGAGGGCCTATCCCTGGAAGCGTTCAAGGCCAGGTTGGATGAGGCTTTGGACAACCTGGTCTAGTGTAGGGTGTCCCTGCCCATGGCAGGGGGTTGGAACTAGATGGTCTTTGAGGTCCCTTCCAACCCAAACCATTCTATGATTCTGACTGCTGAGCACTTTCTGTGGTTGCGACTGTGTAACCCTTTATGCTGTCAGGTCTCCAGATGAATTGTTAGAGGCTTGTCTTCTCTCCTTTCTGAGAAAAATCAAACCTAAAAATCTTCTAAATACTGTATCAAATTTAGTCCAAAGGATGGGACAAAATAAGTGCATAAATTAGAGGGCCACATGGCCAGACTGAGATATGCACAAAGTAGACATCTAAAATTAAGGGAGGTTCATCCTGCCTTGGGATTCAAGATATGATGTTGCTTCCTGAAATGTTTACAAGAAGATGAGACATAGGGATTCCTAAATCAACACAAACAGATAGAAAAAGGGCATGTGGTACATACATGTACAGTGCAGTGGACATTTACTTCATTTTTAAATATTCTTCTAGGCAATAACAGGCAATGTGCTGAAAATATGGTCTGACATAAGGATCCTTCCATTTTACAAGCCCACTTAAAGTTTTCATCTTTATAGTGTACTTTAAAAGAAGCAGTAATCTTAATCCCTACAATCTTGACCTCAAATTACATTTTAGTGTTTTCTCCATAGCAAAAGATATGTGATGCAGATGGCATTACCTCATGTAAATCAGGATGGCAAATTTTGTTCCATTGCTACATGCATGGCATTATTGCACGCTAACTCTGGAAAACGCACAACACTTCTTTTAGTGAAAATATCTCTTGAAAAAAATCTGAAATAGGAAACCAGACAGGCCAAGAACTCCTATTTTTTATGGAAATCTCACAGGGAGTGTGTATTGGGCCAGATCTTTAGACAATGTAAGACTGGCAAAACGAAGATATAGCCTCCTCAATCAGAAGATCTGGCCCATTATGTTTTATTTTCTTTTGTGGTTAACAGCACTGGATTACTACTCAGGAAATGTGGGTTCAGCTGTGAATTCTGCTGCAAGCACGGTGCAGCCGCGGGCAATTCAGAGTTGCCTTTGCTTCCATGTGCAAAACGTAGCCAGCGTACTTCCCTGGCTCACCTGGGCACCCCGGGTGTGCTGCTACAGTGATAGGATCTGTATGGGTGTCCAGAATGATCACACACATCTGGTTAAGGTTTTATTTTTTGACATTTATAAGATCTTTCCTTCATAGATTTCACTTTCATCTAAGAGAGCATTAGGACAAAAGCCTAGGAACTCCCGGCTATCTGGATGGAAACAAACATGTTGAAAAGTACCCTTTTTTTTTTTTGAGACTAAAAGTTCTAATGATGGAAAACACCAAACTTTGGTCAAATAAGAAAAATAACCTCTTTGAGGCAAGCCTCTTTCCCATAAATCGAAACCTCTGAATGAAGTGCCTGCCAAAGAATGCTCTCTTCCTGGAACACAGGGAGCAGAAAGCCAGCAACTTGCTTTGAATGTGTTGAACCAAATTTTACAGCTATATCTGACTTCTAGACTGACCCCGAGCCTGCCTTTTTTCTTTTCCTCACAAATACTACTACTGCTTCTTCCAATTCATTGATATATTCCTCAAGGATTGCACATAAACTTGGAGATTTCTGGAAGAAAATATCTTGAATATGAAGCTGATCATAAAGCTACCAAAACCCTAATAATATTCCCTGCCCATTCTTGTGGTATAAAAATATAACTAATGTTAGTCCAGTGAACAGCAAGTAAGACTCTGGAGGGCTCTCTGGAAGTCTGTTTTGGCTATAGTATTACTTTTCCCTGTTTAACTTTGTAAACCTGTAATTGGCAATAAAAGAGACCGCACTTTTGCTTTTTTAACTAATATTTGTTTAAACCTTACCATAAGGTGCACATAGTGGTTTCTTTTGTTTCCAGCAGGATAAAATTCATAAGCAGAGACCAATTTATCATTTAAAAAATTATTTTGTATTTTTAACCTAAAATGTCCAGCTTCACAATGTGTTTTTAAGAGTCTTAGCCAGCTTTTTTTCACAGCCTTTCACTGCTCTCTTGTACATGCAGGCTACTGTGTGGGATCTCATGCTGGAAATAGAGACCCCCTGGATAAAGACAGAGGACCTGTTCTCACCGTGTGTATCTGTCTTAGAATCAGCTAGGCAGAGGTGCCTGATCCTGATTAGGCTGCCACAAATCTGGAGTTACTTAATATGTGCAGCTACTTCCATACAAATATAGGCCAAGTAGGGCGTAGTGTTTGGATCAATGTATCTATATATCCTGATCATTAATCTTTTCAGAGTGGCTGTTTTCCCTTTGAGGTTAACAGGGATTTTGCCTTTTATTTTTAGAGATGTGGCAAGAAGATAGCTCTTCTAAGGTAAATTAAATAGAAAAACAGACACTGGATTGAAAAGACAAAGGGTAAACATTTTTTGAGAGATGTACACAACATTTGTAGTGAAAGAGCAATAAAAGTGAAAGCTCTCTCAACATTTCAAGTAATCTGTTTTTTGTTGGACAATGATCTTATCTGACTGCTTCAGTTTCAATAAAAAAATTGGGAGGATGTTCATATACATGGATTTTAGGTTTGCATGTGTTTAAAATGTTCATGGAAAATAATTTTCACTTAATCCACCCATCCAAGATGGCTAATCTTATAATTATTCTTAATCTTACCCAGTGGGCAAGGCTAAGGCCATACCAAAAGGGCAATAATTGTAAGTAGAAAATGCACCAGAAACCAGGAGCCTAGACTAGGCAAAGTACAACGGTGTATTTGCTATGTTCTCCACGCACTTTCTGAAACACTCTCTACTGTGTGCTTTCAAAGTCAGGACACTGGGTTAGATGCATCTTTAACTTGACCCTATTACAAGAGTTCTTATGTTTCATGTTATGAAGAGAAGAACATCTGGAAGTAAAAGCTTTTTCTGTGGCTGGGCTGAGATTCTTGGTTGCCTTTTAAAAAAATACCGTGTTGATTGTTTTCATCATATAAATGTGAACAACAGGAAAAATCTGTCAGGGTTTGATGAGATGTTGTGTCATGGCAGATAAAGTTTTTCTCAGCTCTGATTTCAGACTTTAATAGCGAAACCATCTTTTGAGGCACTCATTTGTTTTGTTTTATTTATCACAGAAGATTATCTCTTCAGATAATATTTCACATGATCCAAGGGAAAAGTGGTGATAGATTTGGCTGTTGAATTCACCAGCTAAAAGTAAGCACAGGGTCATTTGCTGTGTTACAAGTGTCATTTAGGAGACCTGGATCATCAGTGTAGCCGAAATGCAAGGGAACATAATGACTGCCGCCTTAGCTGGCACTGGCACTCAGGGACACTACTAGAGACTTCCAGAGGCAAAATGTGAGGTTAGCACATGATGAGGAGCCCAGGCACCCTAGCTGAGCAGGCTCCCACGAGCTGCAGGTAGCACACTGCGAAAGGCTTGTAACGTATGTGCCACTGCATTACATAATGGAAATGCTCTGGTTTGCGTGCAGAATATTACTGCACTCTGTAATCACCCCCTTCTTGTCTGAGTTCAGTGACAGCTTTGAACTTGCTGATTGCTTTGGCAGGAGTAAATAGGAGAGAAAAGAAGGGATTACGGAGCTACTCTGCCATTATGGTGGTAAGCACCTTTCCCAGTTGTGGGAGGCAGACATTCTCCCAGCATCTGGAGATTGTCCCTCACATCTGGTGGTTGCTGGCTGTCCTCCGCTGTTGCAGCATTTCCTCAGCTCCTTGGCACAGCAGGAGTCTGCCTTTCTTCTTGCTGTGTCCCAGCAGCTCTCTGCCTGCTGCCCCTGTCCAGCACACCCTGGCACAAATCTTGCGGTTGTGAGCCCTGGGGCAGGTAGCATGCAAGGGCTGATGGTGCCCAGGTCAGTTCTGGCTCAGAGGTCTGTCCTCCAAGATGGTCCTTGTGCAACAGCCAGCGCATCACCTCTGCCTTCAAGGGACGGCACGGGAGTGAGCCCCTTGGCTCTGTGGAGTGGATTCAGTAGACAATTTTCTGTCGCTTTTGAAGTGAGTGCATGTGCAACGTAGATAAAGAATTTAGGATCTATTTGATACCTTATGACACAAAGTGATACAAGCAGGCTGGATTTGTGTAGGAAACTCAACCCTTGGTTCACTACAGGTGTGACCTAGAGGAACAAGGGAAAGACCTGCATGCCTGGAAACGCTGAAATGGGCAAGATGCCCCAAGGGTGACAGGCAAGGGGCTCCCACTGCTCTGCTGGAGAAGGACAGAGGTGGTTTGAAAGTAACCCAGGAAAAGAACATCTCCTGCTAGCTCAGCCATTGCAGCCCTTGCTTCTGGCCATGTGAGCACAGACTTGGCCAGGGGGTTGCACTGGACTGGCAACCCATTGTGTCAGGCAAAGCAACGAGAGGTGGGAGAATCCAGAGAGGCACAGCCTTGTTCCTCCCTGGAGTATGTGTGTGTAGAGGACCTCGCGCCTTACTGCAATTTCCATCAATTTCATGAATTGCATGGCCAGGTTTCCGAGAGGCAGCTGCCTGGTAGCTGAAGTGCTTTTTGTGTCTCCCAGCATTTTAGTTTCTCTGATATTATTCTCTTAATCTTCTGACTGAAAGGTACAAGTGTAACTTCTCTTTCTCTTGGACTTGCCCAACATGGACTTTTTAATTAACATCTGCCTCTTTGACTAACACAGTTCTCGTTCTAAGTCTTTAAATGATATCTCAGGGAATTTCAGTGTTTTGGACAAAATCTTTTTCATACTATTTATCTGTCTTTTCTATTTCTTCGCTTGTGTGCCATTCTATTTATTTTAGCTATCCTCAGGCACCATAATTTTCGTATAACTGTTATTCAGTAGTTTTCTGATCCAAGGCTTTAAGTCATGTATTACTCCATGGGATTAGCCCTGCATGAAACCGCACAGTCCTGGATTAGACATTAAGAATATGGATCATGTTTTAAAAATTCATTTATGCAACTATTGGGTAAAATTAGACTCAGACAAGCTGTTCTTGTCACAAACCCATGAAACTTCTCAAGACCTTCCTCCCTTAACCAAAGCTATTTGCCTCCAGGGCATGAAGTATCCACAATACTACAATGGGAAAAACTGCATTTTGTGGTTGGTTAGTAACATATAGTTTTGCAAGTGGATTATGAGGTTGGTTATCACCACATTATATTGTTAACAGCACTGAGAAATACCCAAGTAATCTGAAGTAAGTTTTATTGGTATCATACTTCTTCACTGACAAAAATAAAGAATAATTTCTGGGCTGAAGTGTTGTGTATCTTCTGCCCCATGAGGACCCCAGAGAGTAAGTCACAGACATCTGGACAGCATCCTCATGGAAGAGGTAGGTTCTACTGGCATGTAACAGAGCCTGTGTAGGACATGAAAGTGGTTCCAGATTAAAGGATGAGAAATGCATTTTCCTGAGAAATGATACCTCATGGCTCAAGTGCACAGAGACAGCAGTTAGAAAGGGACCATAATTTTACAGTCTGTGCTGTCAATTATAATTTACAGCATGTTCCACAACATCACACACATAAACAGACTCAGAGGCTCCTGAGAGACTGCAGTTTCTTGCTGCCCAAAGCAACCCTTTCATTCTCCTTATTCCTGGAACTGTTTGTCTTTGGAAAGACTATAAACATGCTAATATTTGTAGGGGTTTGTACCTGAATGACTAAAATTTCTTGCTAAATTGTAATCTCTATTGGAATTTAGGACCAGATGCACAGATATATTTAAGTCTCTAAGCAGACACAGGTCCTTCTGCAGCTCCATTGCAGAAATAGCTACTGTGATGTGGGCTTCCTTGGACAAATGATCCTGCAGGCAGTAGAGAGATTGTGAAAGAGGTTCAGCTATAAGAGAAATTGTGCAGTCAAGTGGCTTAAGCTCTAATGTGTCAAAAGTCCCTCTCTTAATGGCTTCTTCAGCTGCTCTTCAATGTGTGCTGGGTTCCTTGGCCACGTCAGCTGCACAGCCTCCGCAGTTTTGCCTCATTCTGACGAGGGCTGCTCTAGAATGGGCCTATTCAGGATTTTTTTGTTTTTAAAAATTTAAATTAAATGTGTATGTTGCATTCACTGGCTGTAAAACGTGTCTGAATCACAGTCCCGGATAGTGAAATCCTCCACCTTTCCACAGAACTGCTCCAGTCCTCCCACACTGCCCTACAGAGGTGCAAGAGTTCAAACCCCGAAGGGAAAACACTGGAGAAGCTGAACGGTGCAGTGTGTATGCCTGTTAAATCATCAGCTGCATCCCTTGTGAGACTGCCAGCAGAGCAGCACATTAATACCTCTCTTGGTGTCTTGCTTATTTCACTTATGTAATTATTCACTGCACAGGAAACGAGACCACTAAACTTATACTTAAGTCATCAAAGAGCATTCCGTGATAACCATTATCAGGCCCATTTCAACATCTTTCAAAGCTAATCTTGCAATATGACAAGAAACAGTTATGGAAGGCAGCACTGATTTTGGTTCTGTACAAGAGCAATCTGTTCACATGGCTGCTACTTAAACAGGATGTCTCTTAAGAGTCTCCAAGTTTCAAACTGGTAGAGAGAATAAACTTTAAATGGTTGTGATTTTTAAGGCATTATTTTAGAGCAAGTGGTCAAGGATACATGGGTCTGATTTTCCGCTTTGCACTGTGAAAATCAGTCACAAAATCACCCCCAACGTTTCTGCTCAGCTTTTGGTGCTCTGTGTCTGTAGCTGTATGGAACTGCTGTGAAAATGGACTGCTTCTGCTGAAGGAAAGACAGTGTACAGCTGCAAAACACTACTGTCTCTCTTATTCTACTCTGCATCTGATGTTTTCTCGTAACTGTGAATCACAGTTCTTCGTGTATAAGGATAGTAATTTGTTGATGTGGAAAGTAAAAAGAATGGCTTAAATCTGACATGCTGTCTGAATTTTTAAGGAAATATAAGCTGTAAAGAACTAAGACATAAGTGGTATATGTCAGTAAGATAATTAGAAAAGCCTGTAAGAATAGAAGTGAAGAACATCTGAAAAATGACTGGGACTTAACACTCACATGGCAAAGTTTATTTCATATAAAATTCCCTCATTAAGAGTCTCAGCTTCAAAACTGAAAAGTGAACAGCTTTTCTGTCCCAGAATGCCTTCTGTGACACTATTATGGCATAAAATAAATTACATGTTTAACTAAGTATAATTTAATGAAAATGAGATACTAATTAATATTTACTTAATATTTGACCATGACTTATACATAATAGGATTTGGAGTATGGCCTTGTGATGTAGGATTTTCAGTGAATATTAAAATCTATATACCTTCCTCTCTTCTTATTTGTATGACTGTAAGTCATTACGTCCTGATTTGTGTCGCTGTCAGAGAAACGGAAAGCTAGTGGTGCTTACCATGCCATGAAGGATGGTGTCCTTACGTTAGGGTGGGCAGCATTGAATCCACAGTCTCTCTTCAATGGAAAGTAAAATAGCTCTGCCATGCCATATAGCATGAAACAAACCAGTCTCTTTGGAAATCAAAGGGAATCTTCCTATTGGCTCCAGTGGAAACTGGACTGGTCTTGGAAGACAAGGAGATAGATGCATTTCAATGTGCTAAAAAAAGCCCTTAGTGACACTTTGCTGGCAGAATAGCCTTGGATCAGCTGCATGAAAAACACTTATTCAGTGGGAGACTTTCAGTGAAGAAAGGGTAGAAGCTTAGATAGTATTTATTGTTTTTTATTGTACAAAGCCACTCAGAAACCTCTTTAAATTCAACACTGATAAACAATGCTAAAGTCCATACACTTTACTAAGAATTCAGTGGACTTGTTTGATTTGGTACATACGTGTATTAGAACATTGTTTTCATTCATGTAGTTTAAAAACATCTAGTAGAATTAACCTTAGCAGTGGTGCCTGTTCCTGCTACAGGAATGGGAAATGATTGTTCATGTCTATACCAATGAGCTGCAAGAGAAGTTTGGGACCTGAAGACCTGGTCTAGTGAAGATGTCCCTTCCCATGGCAGGGGGTTGGAACTAAATGATCTTTAAAGTCCCTTGAAACCCAAACCATTCTGTGATTCTGTGACTTCTGGGGTTTTTTTTTGTCCCCAAAATCTGATTCCCAAAACTTGTTATCATGGACCACTGTCAGACTTGGCAAATTTCACTCTGATTTTTTCTTTCCAGAATTATTTTGTGTTGATAAAAACCTTAGATTTTGCAACACTTCCAAATGTTTCACTACCCAAAACATGGCAGATGCCCTGTCCTCTGTGCAGGACCACCATCCTCTCTTCTACCAAATTCAGTTCTTTGTTTCACCAAATCTCACTCATTGCTATGGAAGTGCTCCACGTACCAAGGTGACTGGGTAATCTCTAATCAGTGACAGCTGAAATGACTTGAACTAGATAAAATATCTCCTTAGTAAGTGTTTATTAATCTAATTCGCTGAGACTTAAAAAAAAGTCAAGGAAGACACAAAAATGAAATTAAAAAAAAAATGAATTTTACTTGTTCATGTAAAACATTACTTTCGTGGTGGTTTGGAATTTTTTGTCAGCTATTTTTTCCCCCAGTTAATTCCAGTTTGTACAAATTAGCTTTAAAGTGGCATACGAGTATGTTAGATCATTTGGAGAGGCGGATTTCTGAAGGAGATCAGGAGCCATAGCTGAGTAGGTTCCCCCTTTGTCCATGTCAAAGGATAGCTAAACCAAATTATAGACAATATAACGAATAAAATTCCCTGAACATTCACATTTACCTTGCTGCCTTCATTTCCTATGTTGTGTGTTGAGGTTGCAAGACCTTTGGGAGACGGATGGCTCAATTTTCTGCCTGCAAAACACGGAGCACACCTGCAGTGCTAAAAGAAAAGAAATGAGAAGAAAAGAAGAAGAGAAGAAAGTGATATGTGCAGGTCTTTCCAATATGTAATCTCTCTAATTCATACTGCAGCATTCAAAAATGATCCCACTGTATGGATGAATAATTTATCACATCTGAGTTTCAGTCATTTACGAGACTTAGAAGAATATCCAAATTTATAATCATCCCAGTGTTCTAGAGGAATTCCAGTTTAAATAATTATATTATACTGATACTCTCGAGTCATGGATACAAATGGTTCTTGACCTCTGACTTTAATAAGAGCAGGACTGGGTTTTTAACCGTATTGCAGACTGAAACAGTAAAAGCATTACAGTGAAGTCCTAAATCACACTTTTCTGAAATGTTAAAAGAGGAATCTGCTAATAAGAAAATAATTTTTTCTTCTATTTCCAGTGTGTTTTAGCTTCCGCGTATCACCTTCAGCGTAAACCCGAAGATGAAAAGCCAGACAACACTTAGGACTACAGACAAAATCAACGGAGATGCTGGAAGAGTAGAGCAGCAGAGAGCTTGCCAGAGCAGGGAACAGGTTTGGTTTTTTTTTCTTTTCTTTTTCATTCAGTAACTGTCATAACTTGCTAGGGAAAAAAAAAGTTTATGGGGGATTTGGAGTTTCTCAAGAGCTCTCTGCTTTCCCTAGTCACCAGGACTTTACATCAGTGAGTGCAGAAAACTTGTGTAGACCACACTGTGCTGCAGAGCTGCTGAGGGTCTGTGAGCACCCTCTGGCTAAATGAACTGGAGAGGAAAGTAGGAGCAAGAATGGAGAATCCAATCCTTCAGTGCTTTAGTTCCTCACTGCAATTCATAAACAGTATATGCACCTAATGCTTCTGTGAGTATCTACCGATGAATGAGCAATTCAACAAACTGATTAATTTTTCATCTTCTTTTTACATACTGGAGTGGGGAATTTCTCTCCTTTCCTGCTTTCTGGGATGGATTTGCCATTACATGCTTGAAGGCATGTATGTAACTTTCCAGCATTGACATCTCTGTTCTCTTGTTCTCCTTCACTAATGGGTAAATGATTTTTTGTGCTGCTCTCATTAGACTAGGAACAGTGTTTCCATTTCAGAACAAATGTTACAAGTGAAATAAACAGTGCCATTCTCATGCCAAAGTGTATGTTTAAGATTAAGCTTCCATTTAATTACACTGGCGAATTGCATTCCTTTTGGGTTATGAGGCAGTGCTACAGGAAGCAGTTTTATAAATCTGATTTTGTAATTCCCATGATCTCCTACTTTAAGACTATGTATACAGATGAGTGTCCAAAGTGTCTACAGAGCCGTCTGTCGTGGTTTAACCCCAGCTGGCAGCTGAGCACTACACAGCCGCTTGCTCAACCCTCCCCCAGTGGGATGGGGGAGAGAATCAGAAGGGTAAAAGTGAGAAAACTTATGGGTTGAGGTAAAGGCAGTTTGATAGGTAAAGCAAAAGCTGCGCTTGGAAGCAAAGCAAAACAGGACTCCATCATGCTTAAGGTTTATTGTGAAGACAAACGCCGTCACTCCAAACGTCCCGCTCTTCCTTCTTCTTCCCCCATTTTTATATGCTGAGCATGATGTCATACGGTATGGAATATCCCGGGGGTCAGCTGTGGTCAGCTGTCCTGGCTGTGTCTCCTCCCAACTCCTTGTGCACCCACAGCCTGCTTGTTGGTGGGGTGGTGTGAGATGCAGAAAAGGCCTTGGCTCTGTGTAAGCACGTCACCAAGAACTGAAACATCCATCTGTTACCAACACTGGTTTCAGCACAAATCCAAACCATAGCCTCATACTAGCTCCTATGAAGAGCATTAACTCTATGCCAGCCAAAACCAGCATACCTTCATATAGATATTTAGGATCACAGGAATACACCTTACTCTCTACCGCATCAAAACATTTATAGATAGACTGATTAGTAGATATATAAATGCGTACGTGTGTACATGAACTCTCTTCAATTGTACTCCTTGCTTAGAATATGGATCCCAAGAATTCAATAGCAGAACATCTGGCGATTGCTACCGAAAACTTTATGTTGCCAATTGAAGACCTCTACACTGGCACTGAGAGTGTTTTAGGAGCTGTCTTGCCTGCCTTTGGCTGCTTTACCCATTACTGCATATTTGTATCCAAGGAGAACTACAGCTGGGAGGGAACAGATTTCTCCAGGCAGATTTTTGCTGTGTGATCTATGAGGTGAGAAGAGGGGCAGGCAGGTTAGTTCTCATCACCCTGCCTTGTTAGCAGAGATGAAAAATCCCATTACCTGTATAAACCTGGACTATGGTCTATGCCCATATCATGCTGCAGATTTCTGAAGCTTCATAATAGTATCTAGCAGTAGGGGGAGGTCTAAGCCAAGCAGCCCTGGTTGAGAGCCTGGCAAGGAAGCTGAGAGAAGCGGCCACACAATGTGAGAGAGACGTGGCCGGAAAAGCTTAAGCAAGTTTCTTAAAGAAAAAAGAAAAAAAAAAAGAAAAAGTGAGTAGATGCAAAGAGAGAGGCTGAGTAGCCAAAAAACAAAAGCAGCCAGAAAGCTAAATACATGCAGCTGAAGAACTTAAAAAATTCAAGAGGAAGACATGAGAGGTGGCCAGAACAGCATTAGCAAAACAGACTCTCCCTTTCCCTTCCCTGATCATCTTTCATTCCACTACATCCTTCTCAGCTCTTGGCTTCCAGTCCTTTCCTCCTCCCTCCTCCTAGCCATTGTGGAGAATGGCAACTTCAAAAACTATTCAGCTCAACTTTGCACAGGAATAAAAGCCTGATAGAGTGGCCAGACCAATGAGTGAATTTAGAAAAAAAAGTTAATAAAATAAATTAAGAATTAAGGCACTTCTAAAACATTGAGGTATTTTGCCATTCAATACATAAATATCTTTATCTTCTTAAGAAAGGGACATTTGCAAATGCTTGTGACAGAGTGTTATGATTGTCTTGGCTTGTGAACGTGCTGCTGTATGTCCTATTCTTGAATGGTCACTTCATGTAGCTAGGACAACCTTCCTGAACAAATCAGTTGAAATGTGATGCTTTGTAACTGTACAGTAAGGAATGTGTCCTGATGGTCTTTCTGGTTGTATGATGGCCAA
>VWZZ01001285.1:505479-518884 GCA_013399095.1 Psophia crepitans | reverse complement strand
AAAAAAAAAAAAGAGCAAGGAAAGCATTTATGTTCATCTGTGACATTCAGAATTTTCTTTGTTCTCACACATCCAGTTCAAACGACCAAGAGTTTTGATGTTGTAGCAAGTAGGTGAATAGCAAAAAGACATTTCCACAGTCAATTCAGTTCTAAAGAAATCCTTTCCAAACTCAGTGGAACAGATTCTGGCAGGTAAGAGGAATTACTGGCAGTGGATAAATGTTCCTGGAGGCATTGCTAGTGAAGACATTGATTTAAGTTGAAAATGCATCATCTTAGTCATCTCAGTTATGTTACTGTTTCTGTTACATTAGTGCCGAACCGGCTCTACTGTGCCCTGCACGAGCACAGAAGATGCTCTTTCTATCCCTGGAGGTTACGGGTCAGGTGGTAGACTTGTGTAAAAGGTAGTGAAAGTACTGTGGGGTAAAGAGAGAAATTTTGTTCATCGACTTCAAAACAGATGTGGTATTGGGTTGCTCAGACACACTGAGTATTAGTGGCAGAGTTGAGAAATGAATGCAGATCTCAAATACTGGGAGCCAGGCTCATTCTATTAACCAAAAATTTCATTCTTTTTGGGTTGTTCTTAGGTACTGGAAACTGCTGCTGGCCTAGAGCCTGCCAGGAATACAATAAGGGCAGACTAAACTCAAATGTTGCATTTTATTTTATTCCTAAGACTGTTAGGAAACTGAGAAAATCCTTGTGCTGGTGAGTAGGTGAGGGTGTCACACTCAGCAGTATCAGGGCTTTGAATATTTTGGGAACTGTAAAAGTCCAATGGCTGTACTCTGGGCATGTGCAATTCTGACTGAGGTCTTTTTATCTGGAGTGATTAGGAGTCAAGTTCATGTCTATATTTTAGAGTCAGTACAAGTGACAGTCTGGATCACCTAACTTCCAGGCTAACTTTGCTTGGCACAGTCCAGCTGTGCTGGCATGGGTTCATCTGAGGTCTTTTGGGCACCCTGATGAGTGTTTTGCTCCAGGCTGCAGGTTCACCTCTTCCCATCTGTCTCAAGCTCTTCCCAGCATTGCCAGACTGGTTCATCCACTGTATGGCATCTGGGAAGTCTTCCATGTTTTCTTCTTTCTCTTTGAAACAAAACAGAGCTTGCATGTATCGGTTTCAGAAGGAGTAGCTTCCCTGAGAATTGTTATACTGCAGTTGCAGGTATATCCTCTTACAGCTAAAGTAATCTGGAAATGTTCCAAATCTGCTGTTGTGAGAAAATAGTTATATTCTCTGTCTTCCTTTCACGGATGTTCGTTACTGTCAGACATAGAGCAGAGTACTGATTAGCTTGCCTTCATCTCTGTTCCACAGTTTTTGCAAAGCTATAGCTCTGGCAGGACTTGTCAATTTTTTATTCTTTCACTCAGGGTATTTTGTAAGCTTGTTTTTCCTTTTTCTTTTTTTCCCCCTTCCCTGGGATCATGTGCTGTTCAGAAATGTCTTCTTTGTATAGGACAGATTCAACCAAGACCTATACTCTTCAGACTCAGCCCTGTACAATAACTACTGCACCATGTGAAAACTGATGTCAGTTCTTCTCTCATGGCCCATTCCCTATAACAAGCTCCTGTAATAGCCCACTGATGGCCTTGTGCCTCTTTGGACTCTCTGAAGCCATCAGGGATGACAGCTTTGGAGTTGGAAGAAACAGTCAGAATAGGTCGGTGTCTAAGTAAAGTTCTTATGGCAGAGCAGTGTTGTGCAAGGTGAATGCCTCTGTTGGGCTGCAGACACTACTATCTCCTGAATGAGATGTAAAACCAGATACACACCATTTATGGTTGTAGAGGTTCACACGGGACCTTTTGCACGGGTAAGGATTAAGGTCTCAGAATGCCAGCCAAGTCCAACTCTGGTAGTTGAATTTTGCCCATCTACATTTTACAACAGTTTAATTTGGAAAACTTCACTTTCCCTTCTGCAAACACAGCTGTGTAGTGCTCCTGGTGCAGAATTTCTGCTGCTTTCCATTCAAGAGAGTGTTTCAGCACTGCTTGTACTGACCCATGAACATGCAGGCTGTGAAGGACTGGGAGTGTATTTGTGATTAAATTTCATACAAATGCATGATGGGCATTGTGTATGCACACATACACACAAGTATATGCAAGACATATTCTACATATTTTTCTGCAGGCTCATCTCTACCGATTGTTCATGTATGAGTGCATGGAAGATATCCTCATTGGGCCAAAATATACTTGCAGCAAAAAAGTTTGGTTTTTGTGTTTTTTTGAAGTATATAAAGTGTGTAAGAATATTTACCAACAGAATCCATTACATAATAACACAAAAATTAGCAGGGAAAGCCCCAGCTGTGTTTTTAATGTTTTTTTCTTTCAACTGATAGCTGATACTGCCAAGAATAGCAGGGTTAAATCTTGATAATAGGCAATATCACCACAGGGCTTGAGCACTAAATGCATGAGGTACTAAAGAATCCCCAAGCACTGCAGAGTGAGGTGAGAACAAGATCATAAATTGTAAGTCAATTGATTGGTCTTTAGTGGATCTTACTGTGGTCTGGACAGAACGCATTTGAAGTGGCTCACGTATGTGTTAATGATAATTATGACTTACTTCATTGTAGCAGTTTTCATCACAAAGTCTCCCACAGAGCTTTACGTTTCACAGTACGGTGTTGCTGACACGCAGCCATCCCTGCAGTAGAGGACAGAAAATGGACAGCATAAAACCCGGCAGTGGATGAATGGGAAACCTTGGCCCATGACACTGGGACATGCTCGTGGGCTCAGAGAAAGCAGCACGGGAGTTTTAATTTTCACATGAGCTCTGGGTTTTTAAGGGCACAGCTTAAAAACCTCTGTTCAATAAACTGCCTAGTAGTAAAACACCGCTACCACAGAAGGATGAAGAACTTGCTCTGCTCTGCCAGTATTCAAACCTTATGGTTCCAGGATGTCTGTTCAGACATCAGGTTTAGACCACTGAAGTTATCCCCTCTGGCAGTAACTGCGCTGAACTGTATCAGGCAGCTTAAGGGCTGAATAATTAAGCAGTGGCATTGTGGCCTTACCTTGTTTCATGCTAGAAAAATCTCAGTTCAAGAAAAACATACTTATTTCAGCAAGCATTTTTATTCCAGTGGCTCATCATACTACACGCAATCGGTAGAAGAGAGAGAAAACACTAGAAAATCAGAGCTCAAAGAAATTTTGGGAATGAATTAACCTTCATTTTTCTAGCGTACTCTAACAGTGAAATTAATTCATTCCTATATTCACCTAGGAAGTATTTCAAGATGGCTTATTATGATATTATTGATTTTTTTCAACAAATACTATATAACACAAGCATACATATTTTTACTGAATTGTATATAAAAGGAAAAATTCTTTGAACTCCAGTCAGTGTTTAACATATGTTCATTTCTTGCACATAATACTCTTGGTTTTGCTTTTTCTATACTATGCCTTTTTATTTTTTCATTCAATGTTCTAGAAAAATATATATTTTCTGTGTCCCCTTGTGACTCATCTTTTCAAATTTCTGCTGACCAATACTCTGCTTTGTTACATATCCTTTTAAAATGCATTTTAAAGAACAGGTATTCTAAACTTTGCTGATGACAGCAACCATCCCTCATCTAAGTGCCCTCAAAATGATGTTACTTATTTGAGGGAAAGATTATAAAATAATGTTTCAGTGGTTATGTTGGCAAGTGCCTGAAAAGACTTTATCTGATTTTATTGTAAAGTGCTGTGCAACTTTTATCCACATTCATGGTACCAAACAAAGAATATTTATTGTGACAATCAGCAAAACACACAATAATAAAGATCACTGTGGTAATATATGAGAATCACAAGTAAATCGCATCTTAACAGCTGTTTAATAGTAGGTGGATTTGCTAGCTTCTAGGATAATATACTAAAGCCTATGGCAGAAACGATTATATTGCAGAAATTATATATTCTGTGATATGATAGCATAGAAATTATTATATATTTGTACATATGGCAGTATTGAATAATGCGTACTTTAAGGTGTTCTTCCTGGTTTTCCTTTGGGAATGAATATCTGCAACTGCTACTAATTGGGACGAGGCTCTAGATTTCTACCACTGTTCAGTTTTGAGTAAGGGACTGCAGAGACAGATTTGTTCTTTTACGTCAAATTTATCTGTACTAACTTGGTTATGAAGTGTTACCAGTGGTACAGAACAGTCACTATTGGTCATTATTCTCAGGCTCATTGCTGTCTGCCTTTCATTTTGAATTTTGTGCTTTTAATTGCATTTCAGTTGATAAAACTTGTACTTCTGGTACTTCTGAGGAGAAACACAAAATAAATTCAGTAAAGGCACTCTCGCTGAATTAAATTTCTTTCCCATGCTTTTCCTGTGAACTGACTTCCTATCTCTTATCTTGGGTAATATGAAGTTAAATAGAAAACTTTCCCATATTAGAAAACTTTCCCATATACTTTTAGCACGTTGCCTAAAACAATATGAGACCCTTCGCTATACAGCAAACAATGACTTTTATTTCTTACAGTTTAAACAGGTAGTTTAGCAATTATGACAACATCACTTTCTAGTACTATGGAAATTCATAATTTTCTAATGTGCTTCCTAAGTTCTTAACTGAATCATATAACATTTTTAGGCCATTATCTACTTCTGTTTCATTTATCTTGAAACTAGTTGAAGAAGTTAGTCAACATATAAATTCTTCACATTTGATTGGCTTCTTTGTGTGTGTTAGTAATAGGGAGGTCCACAATACCTGTCTTCTGCAGATACTTCAAAGTTCACTATGTATTCGTGAAAACACCTGTGCATTTTGGAATTTTCATGAATGTTGCACAATGAAGTCTGTGACATGCCATTTGCTATGCCACTGCTTAAAAAGTTCCAGGCATCCAGTTAACAAGCAGAAATAATACCTCCGGACCTGTAATACAGCACAAATCACAAATACAGTTAGGAGGCTGCCTGAAAATGAGGTTGAGTAATTATGAAACATGAATCCACTTGCAAAAATCAGGGACAGATCACTCCCAACCCTTCCCAAAATGGCCAAAATGCATTACATTTTCAGTCCCACAATTACAATGTGAACAGTCTTACCAGTTATGAAGGTGATCTCTGTTTTTAGTTCACCGATAGAAAATAATTTTATAGCTAGTCAGTTACCTGTGCTGGATCAAGCCGAATTCTGAATTTTTTTCTTTCTTGCAGTGCTTTATTCTCCAATAAATACTAAAGAGACAGGTTCGTGTTGATATTAGCAAAAGGAAAACCGTATATATGCTTAACTGCTCAGTACTGGCTGAGAAAAACGGTCCGTGACGGCACTGGCTCAGAAGACAAATCCAGGCACCCTGAGCCCTCCAGCCAAACGAGCGAAGACTGACTTTGTTCTTGCAAATGCTGGCGAGCCCAGCAGAGATGTGTGATTGTGAAGCAAAAGCATAATACCCGTATTACAATTTTTCAAATAGCTGGGCATCATCCTTAAATTCTCACATAATCTTTTAGTAATAAAAATGGCTTTGCCCCGACACTTGATGGCTCTTAATGAGCGTGAGCCGCACGCACCTGGCACCTCCTAAGTGAAAACATATTCTATGTAAAATCGCCTAGCCTTCCTACCTCATGTTCTGCTGTCTCATATCTCTTTGAAACTGGTCTGTTCAATTTTATATTCCTTGCCCAGGATTTTGCCTATCATTGCCTCCAAGTCTGCATTCTAAACATATCGATGACTTCATCTCTCCTCACATCCACTTTTCCTCATTCACAGTCTCTTTTGCAATCTACACCTTTCAATAGCCAATCCCATTTATCCCACTGCAACTCTCTCTGGGGCTGATTCTGTGCAGTGGCTTTTTATTGTTCTCTGTCCTCAGAACCATAGAAATCCGAGATGGAAAAGGCTGATGAGGTCATCTTGTCCATTCCCCTTGCCAACGCTGAATTGTTTCCTACAGTCTAATTTTAAAATTACTCATTCAGCTGGGCTTCCACCTCTTCTCTTAGAAGATTATTCCACAGTATTAGGCTGTATATCATGCCATTAGGAAGTTTTTCCTGACAGTTATCTTGAATTTTCCTTCCTGTGCTTTTGTTCCATAGTTCATAGCTATGTCCCATTGGGCCACTCCAAACAATACATTTCACTCGTTTAGAACAGACATCCTTCAAAACCAAACTACCATTCTATTTTTAAAAATTAGATACTATCAGTTATCTTCCCCAGCCACAACACTGTATGGTGACATATCTGATTATCTCTTTTTTCTTTTGCTCTGCAGGGAAGGGGACAGTCCCTCTCTGTCCTAGCTCATATGATGACAGATGCAATATGAAGAGAAGAACTCAGGTCTCTTCCCCTCTGCCTGGTCATAGTCACTGTTTCGTTCTCTGGAGACAGGCATGCTATCTCTTAACATTTATGTGTATACGATGAAGGTTTTGCAACAGGTTTTGCTGCATCTAGTCCTGGTTTTGGCAGATATGTTTATCTGTGTAGTTCAAACTCACGTATAGCACAGGGTCCTGTAGCTGTTATTGTTGGAGTGGATAAAGACATTCTATTCTAACCCTCCTTCATTAAAATTCATGCTGACATCAAACTTTTGACACTGTCAATTAATTCTACTTACACCTTTCATACACCCAGATGAAATGCTGATGTTCACCACCAAAAATGAACTTTTGAGGAAATCCAGAGTGCAGGCATACATAGTGCTTTGAATCAGAGAGGCTTAGTATTATTTTGGTCATCACCTCTGAACATGTATTTGAAGGACCTGTGACTCTTTCACCTTTTCATACCCAATTCTCAAGTGTTCTGAAACAGCACATTTTAGCTGTGACCTTTCAGAAGGACTTTGCACCTCTTTGGATATTTAAATGAGTGGCCACGCTGTCAAGTGAGCTCAGCTGCTTGGGTTGAAGTTGTATAAAAGTACAGCCCGTTATTTAGAAACCTAGAAAATGTTTTGAAAATCTGGCTTCTGCAGTGGAAACGGAGCTCTTGGAAATTTGGCCATGAGCAACTTTGACGATTTGTTCCCCCACTGTGTGTGCCGAGTACTTCTGGACATGAATGAACTTGTACACGACTTTTAGGACATCTTGAGTTCACCTTTGTGTCAGCTTTTGTCAGCCTGATATAGACTAAACCTAGCATGGCCTCAGAAAGGTTAATGTGCCTGGTGCCTACAGCTATACAAAAAGAATTGAGGGTACATGTTGGCAAAAACAATCACCTGCTGTTCACAAGAGTTTAAGAATCTCTTGGATTCTTTTAACCAAATAAATATTTTTGGGAAGAGCTTTTCTTAACCAGTTCTATATCTGACAATTATCTTGGTAGGGTTGGCTCCACAAAGTCCTGTGGAGCATCAACGATCTGGTCAGAATAGAAATAGACTGGCCATGAATAGTTTCTGTAGGAGGGAAATGAGAGGGATGATTTAGATGAGCTCACCACTTAAGAAGCATATGGGCAAGCTGGGAAGTACATATGCAGCACGGGCATGGCTCACTGGGACGCAATTACAGCAGGATATAAGATGTGGCAAGTGGAAGTATAGTTATACCAGAACTAAGAGTTAGTGGGGTTTCTCCCCCTCCACAAAAAGCTCTGCAGTTTGAAGTCAACACTTACTGCTCTGTTTGAGATTCATACATGTGGCAGTATGTGTAGAGCCCTGGCTGTTTTCTCAATCACCGCTTCTGCAGCTTACAGAGGGTTATTTTTGGCAGTCCCTCTCTTGCCCCTTTCCCCGCACTCTCGCTCTCACTACAGCTGTAATTGTTCTTGCTCTTTCAAAGTACCTGGGGAGAGCGTGAAGGAATCAGACCTCTGAACCGTGCACCCAGGTTGCTTGCAATTCCTCTCTTTTCAAGTGCAATTACCCAAGCTCTGTGGTTTTCCCCTGCTCTGCTCTCTGTGCTGTCAGGAGTCGTGTATTTATTCTGTGCAGAGCAAGGTGCCCCTCTGAGGCGCCGACCCCAGCCAAACTGAAATGGCCGACATAATGGTAAACTGTTTCCCTCCTTCCACTCCTAGCTGTGTAAGTTGATGTTGTGTGTCTTCATGTTGTTCCTCTCTGTTGTACAGCAAGTTGCTATACTGGGAGAACTCATCTGTTAAAAAAGACCTACCATACTATACATTGTGCACAGTTATCCGTTAATGAATTTTATTATTAGAGAACGATGAAACATTCGCTATGGCTATAAGGGGGGCATTTTCAGCTACAGTGCTACTTCTGGAAAAATGAATTGTGTTTCAGATCCAAGTGTTGTCAGCTAACCTATGTGATACAAAATTTCTGAGCCAAGGATCATCTCTTAGAAACATCATGAAAATCTTGCCTTTCCTAAAGAAAAAGAAATAGCTTCCTAGCAAGGCTCATGACAGAGTTCCTCCTAAAAAACCAATTCAAACAGCATTTTGCTTCCTGCCCCCCCCATTATTTCTGGACACTTGCCTTGGATGGCTTAATGTTGAATGATAAGCATCATAGGAGATCCACCACCAATTCCGGAATTCACTCATGCTGTTGGTTGATGGCACTAATTTTGCTTCATGTTCTGTCTCAGCTTGCTGTTTTCAGCAGAGCTGTCTTTTCTGCTATTTTTAACATCTCCTCTGTACAGCAAGTGATTATATTTAGGTTAGTATTTCTTAAATACATAGGTTCTTTCCTTTCTTCTTCCCTTTTTTCATGGTTACCTCCCAGAATAAAACTGTGGCCCATCTTTTCTTTCTCCCATCCAGTTTCAGAATTACTGGCTCACACTAAGAATGTGTTCCTGAAAGAAGAGGGGAAATGCATTAACAAATGTGCTCTTTCACATATTTGCTATGCATACTTTGTTTTTCTAGCTTGACTGGAGTACCTTTGGGCTCAGGAAAAGGTAGTTTAAAAGCATAAAGTGGAGTAAAGTAGATTAATGGGAAGAAGGTGAAGAGTGAGGACCTGTTTTCTAATTTGATTGCCTCCGTTGCACTGGTCAAAATCAGATAACTTATTTTTCTCTTAATTTTTCATCTTTCAGATAGGTATTTCTTACCTCCCCTAGAAGTGGAGTGACTGCTAGCTGGCTAGCCAGGAGTTAGCCACAAAGCGCTGCAGGTGCTGGCATTCACTAGCTAGAGCAGAAGTCGTGGAAACTGGGTACATCACACTGAGACAGCACTTTTGATGCTATTCACAGCTGTGGAGATGGAGCTGAGCTTTGCTCCTGAGCAGGCATCTGCTGAATGACCTACTGCCTTACACACTTGTAAAGGGTCAGTTAAGGCTGGGAAGTACTCCATAGATTCGTTTTGGCAACAGCTCTCCTCAGGGTCCCTGCACTGGCTCTCCGCTTAGTGGTGGAAGGAGCTCAGTTATGCCTGGAGAAGGTTATTTTGTATGGGATGGCTACAAGGGCCTTTGGAGAAAGATGTGAGCTTGTCCTGACTATGCGTTTTGAGCACCAGGAAAGCTCATCAGTGCAATCTCAGCCTATTTCCATGTCCCCTGCCTGTCTGAAGGGCCTGCATTGAATACCAACAGGGTCTGTGTTGTCTTCAAATGCAGGCAGAGAGGAAGAGCTCACATCTGCTCAGAGCATTTGCAGAGCCTGCCTGCATTGACTGGCAAAACACTGTGTGGCCACGCTTCAGATGTTAAGGCTAATCCTGCTCATGCACCCTCCTTCCCATCCAGAGTGTTTCACAAGTGACTAACGCCTGCCAGTGCCTTTGCTTTTTGGATGACCTAGGAGAAGCACTTGAAAAGGGCTGGGTTTTCGGAAAGGGCTGAACATCTGCACTCAGGCTCACGTCCTATCCTGGCTGTTTGAAGGTGGGATGCATAAAATCACCCATCATTTCTGAGGAAAACCATTCTGATGGGGGTGGGTCAAAGCTGCATGGCTGCATGTACTTGAAACAAAACCAAAGCAAGAGGCAGTGTATCAGATTCGAGCCAGGCATCCTAGCAGCATCTCTTAAATAAACATAGGTCAGGTCCACCCTCACCAGGACACACAAACATGTGAGCTGGTCCACATCTCGGTGCTCCCAGGAGTCTCACTGTACAGAATACCCTTCAGGCGCAGAGCACGGGGGCTCTTCAGCTCTGGTTTATTGCTTCTGCAGACACAAACACTTTTCTTTTTGAAATATATGCTGATTTAGTGCCCAATACCCACCTACTGAATTCCCAGGCTTGGGTTTCCAGGTTTACTCACCCTGTAAGGGAATCCAGTAGTAATTTATGTAGCAGGCCCAAGGCCTGGCTCACAAGCTGGGCTGTCTGTGCCAATGCAGTTGCAACATTTTTTCACAGTAAAATATTTAATGGGTTCGAGTATAGATGTGAACCCTTATGGAGTGCTATTCTGGAACGTAGTTGCTATATTTTCATTCACATAGTTGTTTCTCATGTTTCTTTTGCATGTCTAATGTTGCAGAATACAGTTAAATTTAGTTATTTTTCCCCCAAACCACAGGATCATTGCACTATAAGGCTACACTAAGATTAATGCAAGATACTGGAGTGAAGATTAAATACTATTTTAAAGACACATGAGTGATCTGGCTTGTTGCCAGTCACAAGGATAATGAAGTTGTTACAACTTCTGACAAAGCCAGTGGTTTAGGAAGGAACTGGGGATATGGTAGCACATATGTAGAGTGGATTGTAAGAACGTGATGGGGAATTTGGGTGGTTGTTTTGGGGAATGGCAAGGGCAGCCATAGAGGATATGAGAATGGAGCTAAGGTTATCACAGCAGGGGATATAGGACAAAAACCCACAGGAAACAAGGTTTCATTAGCTCTGCTGCTTGCAGAACAACTTGTTTTAATTAAGCTTCCCTTCAATTTCTAAAGGGAAAATGGAGGAAGAATAAAAAAAGGAAAGGGAAAAACCTGAAAAAATAAAATAAAACCCATGAAACAACATTTTCAAATGTTTGGGGTTTTTTTCTTACTCTGTTTTGGTTGGATTTTTTTTTTTTTTTTGGTTAGCTACTGTACCACTCCCTTTCACCCTAGGAACATCATTAATTGCGTAAATACTCTTTTTCTATTAAAACATTTTCTAGAAGTCATCTTTGTGACCTATTTGTCACTCCCTCATGTTATAACTAGGAATTTTTTGTAAAGGTTTCTGTAGTAGAAACTCATGGACATGTCTGATAAGAAATCTAGAGGTAAAACCCTTTGCCTTTTGAACGCTGAAGATTTTGCTGTCTACCTCAGCGGGACCAGGATTTCAGTCTGTGTCTGTAAGAAAGCGTATTTTTGGTGGTATCTTTCTTACAAATTTTATCTCATAGCATTACATGGTGATGAAACTGTTCCGCTCTGCATTATTGTTTGCTCTTTGGACATGGGACATTGAGCTACTGAGAGGTGGACAAGGGTTCAGTCACATCTGGGTGGGTCACTGAAATGAATGAAGGGTCTGGTCCACAGGGAAACATAAGCATCGTGTAGTGCTCACTGATCTCAGGGGCAGCCTCTGAGGGTGGCTGTTACAGCACCTGGCCAGTCCATACCAAAACTGATCAGGCCACTTGGAAGCCAGGGAGGTGACAACCATCAGCCTGGGGACATGATACCTTTGAGGAGCTGAACTTTTACCCTGCCTTGTAGGGTTTCGTTGCTGTGCAATGATATTCCCTCGCAAAGAAAAATATTTTCTTGTCTTGCATGATTTCAGCTGCTCTGCTTGTACTCGTGGTATCCCAGGGTTTGATTGACTGTGCTGAGGTGGAGCTGCAGCCCCATGGCTGGGCTGAAAGGATCGGAGCTCTGGGCCCACAGGAGCTTTGGGAAAGGCAGCTATTTCCTTGGTTTTAAAGTGGGTGTACGAACACCTCGTTCCCAGTGGTTAGACAAGGTTAACATAATAATGCCTGTCCATGACTTGGAGTTACTTGGGTCAGAGGCACAGCTAAGAGAAAAGTGAGTAAGAGAAAACTACAGTCTGTTCTTGTTTGTCAAACAACATTCACCGTGTTTAAGAAAAGTGGAGGAAAAAGCAAGCAAGCAAGAAAAAGCAAGCAAACAAAGAAGCAAACAAGCAAGCAAGCAAGAAGGAAAGAGAAAGAAGGAAGAATGGAAAAAAGTTTTGTACTGTAAGGAGCAACAAAACCATAAAATATGTAATAAACCCACATGGAAAAAGAATATAGTTGATTTCCTGCATCTCTCTGAGTTATGTTTCAGTAAATGTACAGCACACATACTGTGTTTAAAGCAGATTTGACAACATATAAAACATTAAAAATATTATGACATTGGCCAATATTTATGATGTATATTTCCACACATAAAATATATTGTGTCATGTCATTGATTTTAAAAAGCATGGAAATTGGCCATGTCATAATATTTTAGAGCTTTTTTATACATTGTCAGAGCTATTTTAAATATACGTGCTCAGCATTTTATGAAACTTCCAACACGTAGACATACGGAAAATATATTCTGGGCCCACAAGAGACCAGCATTTCAAATGTAAAGTTTAGCTAATAGACTTTTTCTAACACAAGAAACATTTTCTTTTTCGTGTATTTCTTGAGCGTCAATATATTCACCTTACTGTGTTTTGTACAGATTTACATCAGTGGAGCTCTGCCTTTAAGAAATGCAAGTTGCATTTGACCTGATCATACAGTTTTAATGTAGGTGAAATTCTCACTGAAGCGTTGCAGAGTGGGACTGGCAGGCAGCACACGCAGCTACAGAAAGCCTCACAGAAAGGAACGGTGCTCAGCTGGCAAAAAAAAAATAATCTCCAGTATCACTTATTATTTGCACTTCCCACTGGAACGTTTTGGTGCTAGCCCTCAAAGCGTGCTACTCGCATGGCTCAGGGACAGTCAGAAATCCCTCTTGGAAGAGGATGAGTATGGGCTGGGCTAAAATGGGTTTGGTATTACATCTGTGTGATAACTGAAAGGTTAAGGGAGCTGAAAGGTTCAAGCATTTGCTGAGGATCGGAGGGAAATTTTGGCATTTTCTGGCAACAAGAACTTGATTCCCAATCCTGCGATTTAGCAGCAAGACCACTCTGACCTTCCCAGATTTCTTGGGGAAATGTCAACAGTGGCAACAGTTCTGTCAGCAGATTAAGCTGTGTTATTAAACTCAAATACTACTGCAACCTGAATATGTACATAACTACTTTTTTCTTATCTTTTAACTTCTCCTTTTTATTTTTCCTTCAAGTGCAAACTCTGCTGCTGGAGATTTTGCATGATATGCCATACAACTCCACGTGGCATCGCGGAGTGTTATCAAGTCTTAATGAGCACCCTTCGTTTGCTTGCTCCTGCCAGCACCTGTGTTGGGTCACCACACACACGGTACTGGGGATTCATGGGTTTTTTTTGGTTTTG
>VWZZ01001285.1:480288-505433 GCA_013399095.1 Psophia crepitans | reverse complement strand
CCCCCCCCCCCCCCCCCTTTCTTACTTTATAGATTAGCTGAAAGTGACTGGAGACAGGAAATTGCTTCCAAGGACGCTACATAACTTACCTCTTAAGGTCTATAGGGGAAACCGAAAAGCAGCAGATGTGTCATTTGAAGGGGTGATGTATATGGCGTCACCAAGCATTACAAGATAATTATAATTATAGCTAACACCAAGAGCAAGGGTGGTGGAGGTGAAGGCAGAAGCCTGCTTTTGCTTTAGCAGCAACGCAGACTTACTCATGCTGCTGTGGGGCTGTGTGACACTGCTCTAACTGGCCACTTCTTGGCTACTGAATGTTGGTATGACGATTCCTTCAGCTAAATATGTGCCTAAGTGAAACAGTAGTAAATAAAAATATTTAGAGAGTGTTTGAAAAACAGCTGTGTTCTGTGAATAAGGCTGCCACTCTGCCCCAAATAGATTTGGCTTCTTTTTTATTTTGTTTGTTTTTTTTTTTTTTTCTTTTGCTGGCTGATAGGTAAAGTAATTTCAGCACTTCCAGGCACACTGGGCTTCTAGGCTCCATCCAACTGCGTTAATTTAGATTTTCATTATTTGTTTGACTGATTTATCTGAAGTATTTTAAAGGGTAGCTTAAAGACATCGATTCTCTGGAGCAGGTTATTGCTTTCACATATGCTTCATGTCAAGCTTTGGGTTTTAGTGGAGGTTTTGCTTTTGAGGGAGCTGCACATGCATCATGATCTTTTCTTCTTACTTGGGTGTTTCTTTGTCATTCACTCCATGTTTTTTTCCAAGAGATTACCCTTGAAATACAGACTTCTTATATGGGAAAAGAGCAAGTGATGCAAAGTCCTAGATATTCAAGATAAACACAGAAACACAAAAGATCTTTAGTTTCCTAGGGGCTGAGGACCATATATTCTCCTGCTGAGGAAAGGGGAAGCAAGGAAACGACCTGAACAGTGAAACGTATTACCAAGTAAGGAAAACAATTTGAAAGCATGGTATGTATTTGCAATAAAATACAAAGATTCCAATTCTTTCCCTCTGTGGACAAAACCTTGGTTAAAGACAGGAATTTAGAGCAAGCTCCTTCCTTATTTCTTAGGAAAACAGGTCCAACATAGTGACAATGAAAAGTGGGAGTTTTATATGTCTTGATATCCAGAAGATGTCAGTCTCATGCCCCATTTGTTACAATAGTAGCATTAAGGGTAAATTTAAAACTTAAACACTGTAGGCAAAGAAGGTACACACAAGAGAGCAATCCCTGGAAGAAAGTTAAAGCAATAGAGAAAAGATGGCTCATCAGGAAACATTAAGCGATTTGTATGAAAAGAGGTCATTTAGTGAACTGTGTCCAGCAGTTTAGGGGAAGCAACAAGACCATCACAACATGTTTTGAAATGTATATAGTAGAAGTGGGTCTGGGACTGGTCCTGGAATTGACCCGTTTAGCACTTCCTCATGAGAACTGCATTTGCCTTTACACTGCAGAGCAACTGAGATATTCTTTCCCCATGTTAAATAAAAATCAAGAGAGATTATGATAAGGAAACAGAAACCCAAGTTGTTCAAACACAAGCTGATATTGAAAGAGGCACTCTAGCTCCAGGTCAATGCCCAGTTTCATAGCTCTACAGAGTGTGTTTTTCCATTAGACCTTGAAAGAGAGGAAGACTTCATAAACTCTATGCCAAGTCTAAGACATAAAGCACTCCATACAAACCATGGTAGCATTCCTCACTGTCCATATGACCCCACATAAGAAAGAAAAAGGATGCTGAGGATGTGTATGCTGTACAACAGCATCTGATTTTGCAATCTTCCCTGTCCTGACTGACCCATCTTGTTCTCCGAATGGTCTTCCTTTGGCTGCAGGAGCCCTGAGCTCCTGGCAAGATTAAAACCAGACCTTTGCATTTGAGGAACAGGCCACTCAACTTCTGTAGCGACCAAAGCTTTGACTGCTTTGGTGTTGAGCAGAGAGGGGAACCCTTTCTGCACAGATCCTGTGCTGCAGTGTTTCTGCTCAGCCCACATCACTAACACCTTCTTGAATGTTATTTCTTACCTGAAAGAGTCAGCAGGTTTAGGTCCGAGAGGATCTGGCCATTAGCAGGAATGTTCAGCAACACCGTGGAAAGGACATGAAACACCTGGCATGGTCCCAGATACGCGCAGTCTGGAACATTTAATGGCACTCAAGGGATAAAATGACCAAACGGTAAACCTCTCTCCCCCCCCCTCCTCCTTTTTTTTTTTTTTTTAATAAATGCACTTTTGAACATGCAATTCATAGATGCTTTCTACCTTCCTTTGTCTCTGTTTCTTACTTGTGACTCCTTGGGGCCCAATTGGAAAAAAAAAATTGTTCTGCCCCATTTACTAAGGTTTTTGGCAGGATTTTTCTAGGAACGAGTGAGGAACGTGCTGTTTCTACATCAATTCACCCACAGGTCACTCCTTGTGCACTGCACACACTTCAGGGATTAAAAATGCCAGGATTCCCAGTTTGTTTGCTCTGAAAAGACTGCAGAGACATTTTCTGCCTGTCTCACACATGCTCATACACAAACACATCTGCGTGTGCACACATACACAAACTCTTTAGTGACAATTACTGGTGACATGCCTGTCAACTTAAACGCAGCATCAGTGACATCATGCAAAGTTTAGATTAGCAGTAAATGAGTTGTTGATGGGAAAGGCAAACGGATGTTCCTAGGTGTGGTCGATGAATTAACATACAAGACGTTTCAGAATCTGAAGGTTCCTGATTAAATAACTGCTTGCATGTCATATATATGACTGGTTTCTTGTCTTCATGCCTCTCTGGGTCTGGTGAACATTAGGAAATACGTAAGTTGGTAGCAAAGTGTTGAAGAAGAATACCAAAACATGAAGGGTGTTGGTGCATATTGTAAATATGTCAGCTATATTTCTGATGGTGCTGTTTCTGATGGAAAAGAATGTATGAGACCGATGTGATTTAGTTAATCTAGCAATTTATGTGTTTACCACATCTACAGGTTTTTTGGTCTAACTTCAAAATTAATCATAAAATGAACTTTACAGTCTTAGCCCCAGTAACACTTCTGTATATTGTCCTTTGCATTTTTGTTGGCTTGCTCACATCGGTGCTTTAATACTTAATATCCTGTGAACATTTCTGTGTTTTATAGTTCTGTATGTACTGGAATAAGGAAGGAGGAGAGGACCTAGGCTCTCTTAATTAGGAAACACATTATTCTTTACTGATATGTTTTTGTTCTCCGCTAATAATTTTTTTTCCTTTTCACATAAGCCTGAGGAAGAACTGCTGTCGGAACAGAAAAGGGCAGATGGTAATGTGTATGTGAAGTGTGGTTGTAATTATTTTATTACCTAGGCTCCACATAAGGCTTGTTTATGTGAAAGGAGGAGATTAATTCCTTTGGGTTACTAGAGAAAAATCCCAGGCCTGTAACTGATTTCTCCGGAGAGCTACTGAATTCTTCAGCTCTATCCCTTTGCCAGGTTGTGCCTTTTATATGCCACCTCTAAATAAAATAAATAAATGTTAAAAAAATCCTGGAAAGAAGTTCTGTTCCAAAGATGAGGCCTCGCCTCCTTGTTAAACCAGGGCAAGGGAGGAAGGAACATGCAAACGGGTGGTCTAAAATCCGGCAGCTCTTGGAGGCAGCAACCTGCAGAGCTGCACCAACACCAGGACCGCACCGCGGCTGAGCAGGTCCTTCCTGCAGGATGTGCCTGGGAACTGGGGAATGCTCCCCACAGCTCATGCTCTTTGTGCTGCAAACAGGGAATGTGTTTTAAGCTGTTTGGGAGGTGGTGAGGGGCAATAAGGAAGAGGTGGGTGTATCTGTTTTTAAAACCTTGGTTACTGCCAATCCAACTCAAAAAGCAACAAAGAAAACCTGAAAAAGAGGAAATAGCTGTAGCTTATTTATAACACAGCATTAAAACGTTGTCTTTGAAACATTCAAGGCTGAAAGTATAGAATATCATATGGATGAGATGGAAAAAACTTCTTGAAAGAAGCAGTGATTTTTGAAACACTCAACTGTTCTCATGTTTTAATTCCATCTACAAATGGAGTACATTTTAAAGCCATGACCCTTCAGAGTTACGCATTCAGAACAATATCTTTCCTACCTTTCTTTAGGTAGAGGTGAATCATAAAAGAAAGGGAAGAAACCCATCATAAACATGTTTTGACCATATTGGTGATGCACCATGGCAGGCAACTGTGATAGAAAAACTAGAATCACAAAATCGTAGAATATCCCGAGCTGGAAGGGACCCATAGGGATCATCGAATCCAACTCCTGGCTCCACATAGGACCAGCCCAATCAGAGCAGATGACTGAGAGCGTTGTCCAGGCACTTCTTGAACTCGTCTGAGCTCGGTGCGGTGACCACTGCCCTGGGGAGCCTGTGCCAGTGCCCAACCACCCTCTGGGTGAAGAACCTTTTCCTGATATCCAGCCTAAACCTCCCCTGTTGCAGCTTCAGTTAGTCCCAAAAGGACTCAATTCCTCCTATCTCACTGCATGCTGGTGCATCTACCCTGATCATCCCTGTTAGATGGTGTGATGAAAGCTTACTGTCCTTGCTGCAAAGGCTCCTACTGGCTTTGTTGGCCTTTGGATCACTTACATAGGAGGCAGCCACATGGACGATAGAGATATACCCACCCACATGGCCTTCTCTGCCAGCATGCTCCGTGCCCTGAGGAGAGTGAGGCGGTGCTGAGCCTTCAGCCTGATGCTTGCAGAGAAAATACATGCAAGAAATCTCCTTTAAGAACAAGAGCGAAGCCCTTGCTACAGCTCTCGCTAGGCACTGTTTGTAATGTGAACAGTTTGGAAAGGGCTTGTTCCATATTTATGGCATTTTTTAAAAATAGATCAGATGGCTTAAATATGATACTGTTCCCCACTTCGGGGAAAGCAAAATCTTTCCTCTGGAGCATAAAATATTTCCAAAATGGATGACTGTTAAAATTCAGAAAAAAACCCACCCCAAACAGTTTATAAAGAACATGCTGACATTGTAAAAAATTAATAGTATGCTTGGAAACCTTTGAGTTTCCAAAATGGTCAGTTCAATAGAAAAAAATGGCACTTTTTTATTATAAAATTAGGTTGCCTGTCTTAGGTTTTCTCTAATGAAAGAATTTTTGGAGAGAATAAAGCTCACATTGAGTGTTCACAGCCCATCTCCCCCTCCGTGTGTAATTTAACCACCCAACCCTGTGGCCTGGAACACTTTCGATTACAACTTTAATAGTTATTTTGGAAAAAATTGGTAGCCAAATACTCAACAGAGTTTTTCTTCTCTTAAATGTCATAGGAAATTATGACAACCGTATGTGTGTAAGTGTGTGTGTGCGTGCGCGCGTGCCTAAGCAAAATAAATTTACTGTTTCATGCTACTGGATTCCATTACTCGAAACCTTGACAGCTCTAGCTCTGGGAGGGGCAAGGAAGTTGAGCCAAATGCTCAGTCACTCTAAAATGGGTCATATTAATGCTGCTTTAAAGATCATCTCTATAAATAGCCCAGAAAATCAACTGTGGGGTAGTACTGGACTCACCCTGGCCTGGGTTCCATTAGTCCAAGTAAAGGAGACATATTTATGTAGTGGGGTTGCCCTTAAGGATCTGTAAAAAAAAAAAAAAAGGAACAGCTAGTAGTATTATACAGAAGCCATTTAATTCTCTTATGCTCACAGTTAGGCTGAGCAGAAATCACTGGAAAAATGAGCTGTATATTATTAGCTTTCAAGAGCTGAGATTGCTCACAATTGTTTAATGTTTCATTATTTTCTTGAATTAGCAACAAATATTTTAGCAGTAGAACACATGACATTCCTGATTAATGAGGATCGGCATTAGGTCTTTAAATCTCAAATCCTATGTAAAACGAAATGTCTATTTTCATGTTTTAGGTGCATTTTGATGGTTGTAAAAGGAATCAAATGCTAGTCATTACAGACCTGAACGTCTTCTGCAAGCAATTGAATTCGACTTCCTTTGGTAAGCATCTTGCTGGATTTAGCTGTTGATAAATGAAAGATAAAAGGCTGTTTTGTCATAATGTAGGCATTTTATGTTGCTGTCTTGGGCTGGATTACATTCCACAGATCTTGGTGTTTAGAGTACTGTAGGGGGAATAAAGCATTAATTAATGACAACTGTACTAGGCTGTAAAATGTCATAGGTTGGGAATAAAATCCCTGAAGAATAGATTTAAAAAATCTTTGTAAAAATTAGAAAAGAGGAGGTGCCAAACATATTAAGAACTCTTCCTAATTTCACATGCTTGAGTCTAAAGTGCCAACAAAAATATATCTTGGAAAACTATCTCCTCTCTTTTAATTACCTCTGCAGTTCAGAGGAATAAGAACATTCAAGCACCACAGACAAGTTATATTGAATATGAACATAGAAAGAATAATAAAACTAGAAGATGAAAGGGTGGGAAAATAAAGGCAAATAATCATAGTTCTTCTGTTGTCTTTCTTTGGAAGTTTTTACGAATTCTTCACCTTTTATGCTCCTGTTTACATATTTGTAATGTGATGTTTCTGGCTGTCCTCACTGCAGAGAACACTTTGCTGTGTACATGAACTGCAGAATATAATTACTGGGTGTAGTTATTAACACTATTAAACTTTGATGTTTTGGATTATCTAATATGTTGCCAAAGATACATATTTATAATTGCAGGTTACAATGCTATAGCAAAACATTTGCAAGTATAAAATGGCCTTGAAAAGTGCAGCTAGAATAAGCAAGCAGTTAACCAGTTTCTCTTATCCTCATTTGTGAAAAGAAACCCTCACTGTGTTGAAGGATGATAAATTCCATTAGGTCCCTGCAGAAGGAATAACATACATTTTTAATGGATAAGCTTTCTGAAAGCAATTCCTGTTCATTTTCTGAGCAAGCCAGTGCACTATCTTTCCTACCATAGCGTGGACTATACTACTTCCTGCTGCTAACAGATCATTCTTTGTGGCTTTTACAGAGCACTGCATTTTGGGGAAAGAAAAAAAGAAATTATGTCTGGCTACTAGCAATCCAATCAAAGTCCCCAGTTTTGTTTTGGATGCCTAATTATTTTAATCTATCCTTCAAATGTATGGAAAACCAACTGGTGTTCACCTGATGCTGTGCTGTGCATGCATTGGGCAACCTGGTCTAGTGAAGGGTGTCCCTGCCCATGGCAGGGGAGGTTGGCACTAGATGATCCGTGTGGTCCCTTCCAAGCCAAACCATTCTATGATTCTGTGATTAACTTAAACAGGAGGAAGTAAAATGAGTAGAGGATTTTAATGGTGTCCTATGTGTATTAAGCTTACACTAAGCTACTGAGGCCACTGCGCCAAATATCACTCTTACACTCCACTTGTATTTCTGTATTCGTTTCTGGACTCCACCTTCTTGTAGCGCTTTAAATGAAGGTTTTTTAAAAGGTAGGAAACTGCCTCCTGTACTCTATAGGTTTATCAAGTTGTCAAGTCTGGTTCATTTTCCGTGTAGGTTTGCCATTCCAAAAGAGTGGGTTAAAACCATCTCAGTAGCAGAACAACTTGTATAACTCACTGAATCTCCTCCAAGTGATCTTACATAGCTTCTTTTCCTAGCCGGACAAATCTTTTAATACCAGAATACTAGTAGGAGATAATGTGTCCTAGTTTTTATTAGAATTGCCACCAGAATCTGTTTCTGAGATTTTATTAGAGTTGCATGTTCTATGCTATGAACAATAAAGTGTTGCCTATAAGCTTAGATTTTTGTCATTCTTATAGTTTTGCTCTGATGCTGCCACTATAAAGAGGTGATATTATATTATTTTGTCCTTCTTTTGCAAAGGACAGATGTGGTTATAGGATATGCACAGGAATGTACATGTATCCTCTACTTCTACCTCTTTCAGGGTCTTTGTGAAACAGTGTTTGCAGCACATGAGTCTCATTTCACGGGAAAATAATCTCTAATATTTACAAGCAAAATGACAGGAAGACAATAGTAATAATAATCCTCATCTTCATCATCATCATCAACAACAACAACAAAACAAGTGATGCACAGCACAATTGCTCACCACTCAAAGCTGATACCCAGCTAGTTCTTGAGCTGAACTCCTCCTGACCCACCTCCCAGTTAAATGCAGAGCATGATGTCATATGGTACGGACTATCCCTTTGGCCAGTTTGGGTCAGCTGCCCTGGCTGTGTCCCCTCCCAGCTTCTTGGGTGCCCCCCGCCTTCTCATTGGCAGGGCAGTATGAGAGGCTGAAAAGTCCTTGACTGCTTGGCAACAACTAAACCATCAGTGTGTTATCAACAGTATTCCCAACCTAAATCCAAGACACAGCACTGTGCCAGCTGCTGGGAAGAAAATGAACTATCCCTGCTGAAACCAGGAGACCTTTGTACTGCAGTAGATCTGAAAACTGGTATTCAGGAACTTTCATTAACAAGAATTGCAAACATAAGGAATACAGGCTTACATGAAAAAGATTGTTAACAGACTGCTAATAATTGTTAACAGTTGGCATTGAATGACTAAAATACACAGAGGATTCAAAAGAAATACCTATGAAAGATCTACCATAACAATTTTTCAGTAATTCTGAAAATGCATTATATCTTCTTATACTTTTTGATTGCAATACTTAAATTTAGGGAAGGAGAGTTCTTGACTGTTCTCCACCTATAAAACCTCTATTGTTAATAACTTTGACTTCTGAAAATGGAATAGTAGTATAACTGGTATGAACAGCTTACTTGAAAATATATTGTGCTCTTTGAGAAAAATACAAGATTCAAAACCAGAAGTTATGACAAACATTGCTGGATAATCACCATTCAGATCACTGAAGAGAACTGACCTCCTTATATCAGTAACAGGAGTCCAGGGTCCAGGGAATAAAAGAAATTTGCCCAAGAGTCCTGGCAAGATCCAGAATTGGAGAGGGTTAGCAAATAGCAGAAAACTTGAAGGCAGAGACATTTTTTTTTGTGGTCTAAAGTTGGTGGCAAACATACACTTCTTTCTTCTGGCTAAGTTTGATCAACTCTTGTTCAGAGGTAAAAAGAGCAACTATTAGCCCTCAATAGGCAATGTACTGTCATGTGACATTTTATGGACATATGACTAAAAGAAGAATTAAATGTGCGGACTGATATATAGAAAAGGCTAAAACCCAAACTTGTCTAACATATTTTACGATGAGAGATAAGAAAATAAAGTATAAAATGCATCCATATAACATGGCTTTTTTTCTTGGGGTGGGAGATATCTCTAGATTTATTCCTACTTTAAAAGTACATTCAGCTCAACAGAAACATTTTTTACTCCTCTTTCTGAAAGCTTATTGCCACAATGTTCTCGTTTAGTGAATTTCAGGGCAGAACAGTAACACTGCTGGGACAAAAAAGCTGACAGCAAGACTTCAAAAATAGTTTTGGATGAACTCAGATTACGAGTAATTCATATGCACTTTCCAAAAATGGATATAACAACTGGAGACTTTTTTCCCCCATCCAAGAGGTTACTGTGGTCTGTGGGTTTCTTTGTGTGGGAGCTTGAGTCTTCATACATGGAAGTATAAGAAAACAGCCTCCAACAAGACACAAAAATAAAACAAAATGTAATGCAAAAGTATTCTGAGGTCTTGGGAATTCTGGGCAAAGTTGTTCAATAACATTATGGAAAAGGAACCTATAAAGTGTTCCTGAGGAGGACTTGAAATAAACCTTTACAGTGAGCTCAGTTAAAGTGAGCAGCCTAACGAGGAGTGAGGCTGAAATTCAAACCAGACATTTTAATGAAATCCTGTGGTTTATGTTGCACAGGGTGGTAGATTAGATGAGCACAATTATCACTTTTTTGTTGAAATTATGAAGGCGTGAACCTATATTTCTTTGCTGGCATCTCTTCAGCAGTCAGAGGAGATGCATAGATGCTTATCCCTTTGTAAACTCCCAGGAGCAGGTCCAGCAGTGTTGGAGTCAACAGGAATATTTCCATTGCTTTTGGTGGACATTAGTTCAGGTGGTGACTAGTAGCAAAATCCATCAGCACATATACAACGCAGCTTCTGTGTAGAATACTGCTTCTAGGGATGTAATATACGGACCAGCTGGATCTGGCACAGCACAAGCTAACCTATCCTGACTTCACCTCCAAAGGTGAAACGTCCTGAAAAGCCACAGCAGTTCCCACCAGAATTGTAACTAATTCCACCCCTCTACCACTCTGGACATTCCTTTTCTTCAGTTTTGATACTGGGTATAACAGAGCTGTGCCCCATGCCTCACCATTCATAGCAATATGCAAAACATCTCACCAGAATATAGCTTGCATTTCAGACAAGCGAACGTGCCAGCATTGTAGTCAGTTTCTCAGTGGCATATATAGCCACCTGAGAAAATCAGAAGTTTAGGCTTGATGCTACACACTCTGTGCAATACTTGGAAGACCAAGACAATGTGCCCCTTCCAAGCCCATCTTGAACTAATTAAGAAATGGAATCACTGTGTGCCAACTTGCAATTTCAGTCTCAAAACTGCAGCAGAAATTTATCATCCTGTCAACTCTGGTTCCTTTAAGTACTTGTCAGATGGAAATTCAAAGGGGGCCAAAATACTTTTTCCATTGGCACCTTCTCTTGCAACCCGTTAACATTTTCTGGTGTAGCGTTTCTATCCAGTGCAATGCAACACCTCCTTGATAAATGAGGGGAGTGGTGGAACAGCAGGGATCTCCCCTCTACATGTATCAAAGCACAAAAGTGCCTTTTTTTTTTTTTCCTTCCTTCTTTCCTTTTTTTTTGACAGTATTTTCTGCTATAAGGATTTCCAAGAAATAAAACCCCCAAGAGGCATGGTATCAGAGTGATATCGACAATTTATTTCACAGGGATCAAGACAAAAGGAAGTACACACACATTGACTGCTTCAGGGCTTTACCTTTTATTCTTGCCCACTCTGAGATTAGGGGCAGCACACCTCCCTGTCACTGTTGGATTTTGATTTAGCGCTGGAGCAGGAGATCTGTTAGAAATCCCAGAGCTGACCCAGAGCCACAGCATGCTGCCCTGGACCGTGAATTTCTCTGAATGGTGAGAGCTGTTTGGCCCCAGCATTTCGGGTCTGGTTGTTCAGGCCCTCGTCCAGCACAGTGCATACTTGTCTTTCACCACAAATACTTCAGTAGGTTTCTGCAAGACAACTCAAGTGCTGACAGACAAGCATTGTGCAAGTGCTTTGCAGTTTTAGTATATAAATGAAAAAATAGGAAGTGCAGCCAGGATCTATGTGTTTCAGAGTGGAGCAGCAGGCAGGCATGCATTGCTCTGACAGCAATAACTAACAGGAGAAGACGTTACCTGTTTATAAAGCACATCTATGGGATGCTTGCTCAGAAGACTGTAGAGAGGCCAAGTCCTATGGATAAAGATAGCAAATTCCCTAGGTATCTTCACCGAAGGGACTGATGATGAAATCTTTATGCAAAAATGTGAAAATAAAATACTGTTAAACTCTTCTTTAACAATTACAATATGTCTGTTTTACTAGTAATTTGTCTTCTTCTCATCTTTATACATAGAGAATGTATCCACAGTGAGAAAGCTGCCTGCTGTCATGACTCATCTGATTAAGACAATTATTTTTCCTCACCTAGGTTTAATGAGATTCACCCTTTTCAAACATCTAAAAAAAGGTTCACTGATGTTTACATGCAGATAGGCATTGGAGGAATCGGCTGCTTTTGAAAATATATGTTTTCTAGAGAATACTTCTCTATCTTCAGCTTTCATGTTTTTTGAATTACTTCAACTAGTTATTGCAAGCAGACAGGAGGTACCAGATACATCAGCAGAATGTAACCTTTTTTGTCCCCAATTTTCAGCACTACCACCTTCCCTGACTCTTTTTTTTTTTTTCAGTTTTTCTTTCTGCTGGGAAAGCAGAAAGCCTTCCCTCCTTTGAGTTTCTCTTCTTTTTGCCACCTAGTTCCCGTTTGTGTCCTGAAAGGGAAATGCTGTTTACACATTGAAAGCTAAATCTAAATGGGATTTGGGCACTGCAATGATAAGTGGTGTGGTGCCTGTCACCTACAGCCTTGATCTGGAGATGAAGGAAAGGTTGGAGGTCTTAAGCAGGGTTCACAAAGACCAACAAACAGTTGTAAGCTGTCTAAAACACCCAACATGGCATGCTGCAAAGGCATGGGACTTGCACCCTAAGCAGCTCCTGGCTGGTTCTCCTACCTCGGGTTGCAGCAAGCATCTTCCATCACTTAATACTGTAACCTTGACCCTGCTCTGGAATTAGGTGACCAAAGAATTTGTTCTATAAACTGAATGGGATTTGAGCAGTCTTGTTCCTTTTTTTCAAAAGGAGTTGGACCCAATTTTTCTCTTCTCTTTTCACCCAAAGAGCATGCAGTGGGAGTTAACAGAAGGGGATTCAACTCTGCAGTCTGATGTGAATTAGTCCTCTCAAGATAGGTCAAAAAATGTCAGGAGAGCCATTTCTGCTCCTGGAGCAACAGAGATGCTGATGACAACTCACAGTAGCTTCAGCAGAGCAAGCATCTTCTTGTTCAAGCTGTGGAGTCAAAACAGGTCTCAGAGCAATTCTCAGGGTCTTCCCTCAAAAGCAAATGTCTTTCTAATCACTCCAGGAGAGATGCCCAAGAGAATGGAATGATTTCGCTTGTTTCCGTTAACTGATATGGAATAAAATTTGCTCCTGCTCCAGGAGCACTCTGGTTGCTCTTCATCCAGTACACAAATGGGGCTGGGGTGGAGAAGGGAGAAAGAATGTGATTTTTCTCTGCTGTTCCCCTGTCATCAGCACAACATGAAAAGAATATTCTAAACCTCAGATATTTTCCTGCCAATTTCTCTCCTCCTTACTCACAGTGATTATTTCAGAGATACAAAGGTATTTCTTTCCCTATTGAGTACGTATTGGAGCATACTGCTATTCAGGCTAACACTGTTAGGCACTGCAGATATATGCCTGAGCCACACATATGTCAAGAGCACTGAAAGAGCATTACAGCATTAGGAAGAAAGTAAAGTCTGGTTTTGATTACTGGTAATTATAGATAAGCTGTAGCTGACAGTCATTTTCTGACCGCAAACTCAAATCAATCAATTAAAGACTGCATGCAGCAGCACCCGTGTTTAATCATTTCCAGGCTCTTTAAAATGATCCATGACTCTGATAGCATGTCAGGGCTGCTGTGTATTGTTTGTTGTTGCCGTTGAGGGTCAAACATGCAGCTACTTTTCAGGCTAAAATCAGGAGCACAGTTCACAGTCAAAAAAAAATAAATCTGTATATGAAGATTAGCCATAACTATTAAATCATTATCTTAGTTTAATTAAGAAAACATCACAGTTGATGATTTAAATATCTTGTGATCTCATGACACATAGGTAAGTATATTTTTAAACAGAATGTATCAGTGTTGCATCAGGGAGAAAAAGAGGATGGAATAATACAAGGTCAACTCTGTTCCTTCTTAGTTCCTAATTTCAAAGGTTTTTCATGTGAAACTTCAAATAGGGGAGAGAAGTTCGTGACGGGACCTGGACAAAAATCTGTGGTCAGACTGTTAAGACTTTCCACAGCAACTACTTTGACAAACTGGGTTGTTTTTGAAATTTATTTTCTTCCCCAGCTTTGAAAAGAGGTTCTGACAAGAACTGCAAAAAGGTTCTGACACTTTAGAAATTATCAGCTAACATTTTCAGATTAAAATATTTCCATTTTTGCTTTTGAAACAATTTTTAAATTAGATGTTTTAAAATATTGAGATATTTCATGTCACATACAGAAAAAAGCTAAGTGAAACACGACATTTTTTTATCGAAATTAGATGTTTTGGGTGATATGGGACTCCTTTATATAGGATTTTCCTTCAGGAAGAAATTTTCCATTTTTATTCATTATAAGGTTAAAACTTTTTGTAAAAATGGTTTGAATACATTGATATTTGTAATAGAAATCATTCCATCAGTAATTTTTCAGTCGAATGTCGGATAATGGTAGATAATAGCCTCTACCTTCCAGCTGATGTAAACCAGCATAGCACCAATTAGTGACTTGACTACATTTATAACAAAGGCTCAGTCCAGCCCATGGAGCAATAATGATGATTGTCGTGTAAGGATATGGTCCAGTTACACACAGAAATTAAAAGAAATTAAATCTCAGAGAAAATTATTAGCTAATGCTGAGATGCAGGACTTTGGGTTTCTATCATTAGCTTTGTCATTCTAGTACATTTTCAGTGCTTTCCCTAAATATATTCAGTCCACATATTTTTAATGTTTAGTAGAATCTGAGTGGCTTTATTTCAATTTAACGATTGAATTTCTATAGGTAAATTGAATAAAACTTGATACAGCTACTTCTTTAACTAAAAAAGGGTCCTTTTACTAAGAAAGGTGTCTGTACTAGGATTCAACACATTTTAATATACTCATTTTAAAATAAATACAGACTGATGTTCCTGATTGTCTCAGTATCTCAATATTTCACTTAAAAGCCTAGAGAGGATCTCCATGTCACTGCCTCTGTTACTCAATACAATGCACAAGTAGGAAACAAAGAGAAGCTCCAATGTTATAAAATGAAGGCTGATTTCTGCCAAGCACTGCAGGTGGGTCTCATCTCAGTTACCTTTTGACATCTGCAGTAGAGACATCTACGTACAGTCACAACTGTCACAGCCACTGTAGATAAGCAGTGGCTTCTAGGACAGGTCATCTCATCCAGAAGGACGAGTGCCTGAAAGTGCCTCCTTCTCACCATAGTGAACAAGAGGAGCTCAGGGTGACGAATTTAGCTGTAGACATCTGCATGTGGCCACATAATGCTCCTGCACAGAGCTACATCTCCCTAAAGAGCTGGGATATCTGACTTGAGAGCCCTGGGAGCTTGCATGAAGGTCACTGTAGAGGTCCTTGACACCAGCTGCCTGACACAACCCTTAGCTGAAGGAGCAGCAGAAGCAAAAACGTGCTTTTGTCCCAACATCTGCACTTCAGGCTTGGTGTGTTATCCCACGTGGTGAGAACTGGTGCCCAGTAGCTGAGACATGAACCTCTTCCTTTGCTTCTTCGTAGGAACAGCCTGTCATCCTGCCCTCAGGCCTGCCTGTGCTCCTTTCTGAAGACAAAGTGCTTGGTATGAAAACGGCTGCTGCCTTTCTTCTTTTCCAGGGGGCTTTAGGTAAGCTGTTGTTAGGAGTTCACAGCCATCATATGAAGCAAATCCCACCACGTGCTAGTTCGAAACATTTTTGTGCAGAGCTTGCTGTGGGTAACCCTCCCCCTGACCCTGGGAACAGAAGGTGACTTGCGCACACAGGCTGTTCCCTCACTGATGCAGTTCCTCCTGCTGGCATGTACAGTCACCTGTGTAGGCACAATTTATCAGAGCCCCTTTTATTAAATAAAAAAAGCGGTTTTAATTCAGTAGAGTTGCTTGTATCAGACTCTTTGCTGGTTATTTATGTGAACTTCCTGTTGATCTGCCAGAGGATTTTGCCTGCCTCAGGAGTTTGAGCAGGACCCAGTGCCGGGGTGCACAGCAGAAACTCTTTGTCCCTTTGCTGGAATATTATCAGCTGATCTGAATACCCTCTTGTGAAATTGTTTATTTAGAATATCTCAGAGCATTTACACTCCACTGATGACTTGAAATTTAAGCAGTTATTTATAATCATGTTAAATAAGACCACATTTCTATTCCACTCACAAGTTAAGTTAGTTATCAGATTACATGTCTGTTGCATTCCTTTTATCTCTGGTACAATGCGCTGCTCTCAACAACGGCATCAAATGAACTTCGATGTCCGACTATAAATCATGCACATGTCGAAACAATAATGCTGAAAGGATTATCATCACCCGCTGTAATTACAATAATGGAAAACAGATACCAAAAGGACATTTTTCTGATCCTCAGAAAATCCCTGAAGAGGTCAATTTACTTTTCTTTGGGGAATATTTAACACAAGGAAAGTTACTGGTTTATACGTCTGTTGAAAGAACTAAACTTATAATAAGCACAATGTCACAATATAAATTTAAAGTACATTTTATTGCCCTGTTATGGTGGGGTTCTCCAGATGGTCCTGATACACATAGTTTTACAAGTAAGTGCTTTTTTGACTGAGAACACTGATCACTGTCTGATGAAATGCTCTGTCAAAGCTGGGGCGGGGTGTACTACTGTTTGTGGGAAACCGTTGCAAGTAGCAGGGGAGAATATCATCCACCAAGACCTAACTGGCATCTGGTTTGGGGATGGGTTGTTGTAGTGGAATTGCGTGTGGTACTTTGCTGACGATTTGGAAGAGGAGAATTTCTCATATGCTCTTTGACCTACTTTATTCAGGAATGGATCTGTGTGGTATAATAAAAGCAAATAAATGCTAAGAAAAAGAAACCCTTACATAACATTAATTTCTTTTACTGTAAGACGCATGCATCCAATTCTCAAGTCCTGAATTTGCAGCTCTCAAGTCTACATTGAGACTTGAGTCTAAATTTTAGGACTTGGATAAGTCTTGGTGGATGCATAGGTTCTTCTTCACAGTGGGTAGTTCTGGCTAACACATGTCTTAGTTCTGTTTTTTGCATGCAAAAGTTGACTACTGTAACAGTATTCCACATCTTTTGCTCTTTGCCTACATTGTTGTCTCCCTGCCATCCAGCAAACGACTTTTAAGCTAATGCTAGTCTGGCCATGGCCATGCTAACAGTTACGTCAGCATGACTAAGAATGAAGTAACCTTCAGCTTGGGTACTGCTGTGACTGGATCCACATTCAAATAACCAAACTTTTCCCACCCAGCACATTTTGATTTTTACAGGGTAGGGTGCACTCATATGCGCAGTTTAGCTGTCAGCTGAGAGTGCAGCAACCTCCAGCAGCCAGAAGCAGTAACTTCTTCCACTGGCACAGCCAGAGCTAGAAGTCTACAGCTTAAGCCACAGGGCTTTGGTTGCATGAATAACTCAGTTCCTGCTTAAAGAACAAGGTTGCAAGAGAGCCACACAAACATTTTCAAGTGAGAGTTGTTATCCACATACATGGCTGTTTGCAACAAAAACATCTCTGGTTGCCCTTGCCAGCAGTACTCTCTAGCACGTTCTGGCAGCTTTACCCACTGGAAACTACAGTGGAGAGCACAGTTTGGATCTCTGCATTTCCAGATGGACACAGACAGTTGAGACAGGGGCAAGAAAAGTAATACATGGGATAAAACAGATGCCTTGTGAAGAGACATTGTCAAAACAGCTTAGTGGGCTACATCGGGTCTAATTCAGTAAGGCATGGTTTGTGCTTAAGTTCTTAGAATAACAGCTCACAGGAACAACTGAGAGAGTGAATATCCTCAAAACAAGTGCATTATTGTAAAGCTGTCCATCAGAACTGCTTTGTAACAAATTCCACCTGAATTTGTCCCTCAGCAAGTCCATTTCACCCTCTAGCATGTCAGTGCCAGGTGCCTGGGGAAGCAGCACACACCACTGCTTGTGGTTAGGAAAGAGCTCCCTCCGCTCGAAGAGAGGGCCTGCTTTCTCTCCTTGGTGGTTGGGTACTTGTTTGTCGCCTGGTAGAGCCTGTGAAAGCGGTTGCGAAATGTGTGGGCTGCCAGAAGAAAACATTGCTCTGTCTTGTTTATAGAACCTGAGTTCCCTTAAAACAAACCCATAATGGTTAGTGAGTACCTTGTGTCCTTTAAAGGATAGCGAGCACACGGGTATTTTACCCAGGGCACAGGCTGAACATTGCTTTTGAGAGACATAATTCAGTCTTTGCTGCTCACTTGGTTATGGGAAGAATAAATTGTATGAGCCTTTTTCCTCGACTGGATCACTCCCTTTCAGATGTGTTGAAGGAGTTAATGATGAAATGTAGCCCTGCTAAGCCAAGGTACTGACCATGCCTTATCCATGCACAGTCATCTGTATGAAAAGGAAATATGGGCACAGTGAAGTTACATCTACAAATCTAGGACAAATATGGTAGTGAAGTGGCCTGAATATAAGCTAGAGAAGATAATATTTGTAAATCCATCTCTGAATGCAGGTCCAGGTTCCTTTCTCCTGTCTTCTAATGACCTGATATGTCTTCTGGGACTATCCATTTTCAGAATTTGAATGTGTGATCAGAGACTGGGATTCTGCTTCTCTAATTTTAGGGATCTACAAACTAAGTGTGTATATCTGAGCTCATCACTGAGAGTCCTTCACAGTCAATAAAGATCTTGTCAGCATAGTCCGTAGAGTCTGGATTCAGTTGAAACATGCCCCAGACTGCCATTCATATGCTAACTGGGTCTCAAATGACTATAAAGGGGTAGTACCTGACTAGTTCAGACATTGACACCTACACTATAGTCTTCTAAAGTTAGGGAAGATGAATCCCATTGAAAGAAATGAGTATAAGCAGATCTCGAAAGACTGCACTTGTACTATAGATACTGAACACAAGTTATCTTCATTTTCCTTCCTTTACCGGATTATTGCAAAGGGACCTTGCCCTAGACAAGAATTTCTCTGATGTAGGACTTCTCAGCAGCAGCTCCCTCTTGTCATCGTAACAAAAGTTCCTACTGGAGAGCCAGGGGCACTATTGTAAGAGCTGAGAAGTAGGGTCTGGAGGAGCTATTCATCATGCCCTCACCACTAGGAAACAACCACCGCATAGTTAGTCCTAGATCTAGGAGAGTCATAAATTACCTTGACAGCCACATGTCTGAATAAGAAAGTGGATCTCCTGAATATGGTTGTGCTAGGAGGTCTTCCCAAGAACTGTAAACTTGCCCTTCAAGTTAATAATATTTTGCTTAAATGCTGTGAAGGCCTATGTAGACACAACATCCTTAAGCACTTTCCCTGTACTTGCTTGTGCCCACACAAACACAAACAGGACCTTAACAAAGAGCTGGTAAGAAGCTCTTACCTCTCGGTCACCTCCCAGACCTCCACCTACTCATTTCCTTAATGGCACTTTTCAGCCGTTCTTACAACACCACCGAAGGAGCAGGTGCTAATTCTAATTCTAAATAAATATTTCCTGTGTCCTTTATGGTCAAACCTAAACCATAGTAGTCTTCTTCAAATTTCCTGCTATCCCACCCCAAGCAAACAGTAAGAGTTCATGTTGTCTTTTTACATTCTCCCGACTAGATAAGATCGCTGTCACAATATGCACCTATATCCCACACCGCTCTCGCCCTGATTAGACTGAAGGCTGACTAAAAGCAGAGCTGGTCTTTGGGTTCAGGGTTCAGCACGATGGAGCCAAGCTCCAGTTCTCAGACTGTATGAAAAGATAATAATAGTCCAACGTATATCTGGTCCCCATGACTCTTGTCTTTAAGATAGACTTTAAATCTGTTGTCAAGACAGGATTAAATATTGGCTACCCTTCATCTCAGAACATCATTACATCAGGTTCGCTAGTCAGCTTGCAGCCATTCAAATGCATTTAAATCTACATAAATACAAAAAAATGTTTACTCTCTGTTGCATCAGCCTTAACAGAGAAAGCCAACGTCCAGCATGCTATTTTCTGATCACGCCGCCTTTGTTTCGGTCACACTCAGATGGGATGCAGCGAGGGGAGCATTATGCAATGCGCACTGATACATCACCCTGACCCTAAACCTTAGAGTGCATCAGATGATATTTCTCAGTCAAATTACACTCAGCTCAACACAAACATGTTAGATGAACCTCAAAGTAGAAATGTTGCCCTTAAACATTTCAAAGGCATTTTAGAGTTGTTCTTGTTTTCATTACTCTGTACTCAAGTATTGGCCAAGTATCAAAGCTCCTGAAAGCAGCAAGAAAACTGGGACATTCAAAAAAAGGGAAAAGAGCCCTCAAACTGTCCCTGGAAAGAAAGACTTTTTCTCTGAAGTTTTCATCTCTCCTGCAAGGTTTCATTTTTACTATATTTTAAAATCAATCTTCAGTGATTCTTTAATTACACTGTTATCAATACAGCAACAGTATATCCTTAAAGCTTTATAAATTCATACTGAAATTAATCTGCCTGGACCCCAGGGTTCAGACTACCATCTGTACGCTCAACATACAACGCTCCTTTGTTTTGCCTTTCTAATTTAGCCTTTGGAAAGTCCTCTGCGACAGCCAAATAGAGTGGTTTCAGAGAGTGGCAATTCTTACAGCTACTTTTCATCAATCATTTCCACTTTGTTCCCTTTTAAAACAAGTGCATTCAATTTCCACTTTAATTAAGAAGCTGAAAACATAAGATGAGACATAAATAACACAAAGACTGTAGGAAATGTATGTCACTGACACTCAGCCTATAGTTTCTACTGTCTTCAGAAATGAAATTGACTTTTCCAGGTGATTGAAACACTGTTTTTAATAGCATTAAGTCTTAATTACTATATATTACAGTGATCCAAATTGAGTCATATAAAACTTTGTCCTTATCATCAGTAAAATAAATAAATACAATAAAAATGCTGCACTCTACTGTAAAGCTGTGCCAGTCTGATACTTACAGCTGTGGGACAGCTCTTCATAATTCTTTTTTCCTTTCATTTGAATAAGTCAAGAGGAGGAGAAGTGGGATTTTATCAGTGGAGAAATTTTGTGAGATGCTAAGGGAATTTTTTCCATTCTTCCATTTTGTGGGACTTGTCCTCTTATTTGTTTTTGCTTTTTTTTTCACCCCAGAATTTTGGAAGGCTAGAAACTTTCTTACTGAAATTAAAAGATATCAAAGAATCAACAGTGGTGGAAATATGCCATCTTTTATATTTTTAATTGAAATGAAATAGTCCTATTTTATTTCAGTGGATATGGCCCACAGAATGCCTGAGGTCTAGTGGGTCAGAACCAGGAGCTGCTTCTGAGCGCTATTTTCACCAGCTGCCTTATTTATTTTTTGCTGTATGTATGCCTTTTGAAAAGAGTTCTGCTGAACAACATCCCTCCAGTATATTTATTTATAGATTAATGTATGGTGTGGTTGCCTGTGTCAGCAAGGCACTGGAGCTGATGATTCAGGAGGTCAGTCCCGTGTCTTAGGTTTCACAGATTTGTTGCACCAGCCAAGAAGAGATATGTATGCAGTTTCAGGTATCTTGGCAACAATTAAGGAAAGAGTAGTATCAAAACCAGCGGTACCTTTCTGCTCCTCATAGGTAGATTACTAGTTACAGCAGAACCAATATTGCTTCCCTATGCACCCACCCCCCCTTGATATTTTTTTGCAATCAACAATCTCCCACAAGATTTCTTTCACTTTCATAATTTCTATCTTGAGTGTTGATCTAAGCTCAGACAGCATAACCTAGGACATCACGTACCTTTTCAGGACTCTGTAGAACAAGCCTACTACCTTAGGTGTGTCAGGGACAGGGGCAGAGGAAGAGACTAAGTTAGCAGAGAAGAAAGGGAAAGTTGGTTTTTCCCTGTGTTAATGGACGAGGCAGAAACTGGCCAACCTGCTCTGCAAGGGAAGTACCAGCACACACTGATGGTGGGGTCCGGGGATGAATATTACTTCACCAGGGAGTCTAGAAAGGCAATTACCTAAAGTCACTGGACAATGGAGAGTTAGAGGTGGATTAAAACAACAGATGACTTGGCTCTGAAAGGCAAGTCTCCTCTATTAGCCCTGCTGTGCTAATTCCCTCACCTATAACTCAGAAGCAGTAATAAGAATACTCATCTCACAGGGCTCTGTAGGCTTTTATGAAGCATTATATAAATGCTATTTGTACAGCACTGATTTCAGTGGTGCTACTTAATATGAACAAGCACATAAGAAGGAGACCCACAGCAAGCGACGTCTGAACCTTAACAGCGCAGACGGTAACTCTGCACAGAAAATGCAGTGATCCCTCCAGTGTATTTTTCTCCTTCACGCACAGACTACGGATTTTCAGCCGGGGGTCCCAGTGAGTGGGGAAGGTGTGGCTGTGAGAACCATGCACTCTCTCTCCTCCCTGGCAGTGCACAAGAGCCAGATGGAGCTCCTGGCCACAGACCCTCCTAGCTGTGGATGTCCTGCTCAGGCTCAGTGGGATGCAAAAGACCCAAATGGCAGAAAATCACATCTATAATTTAAAACTTTTCTGGTTTTAATAACCAGAGTCAGGCAGATATGGGTGTGTGGATGTATGTGTATTTCTGTAGAGGAGTTCCCTTTGCATAGTGAAGGAAGCAAAACTTACTGAGTCGGTTAGGCTAGGAGAGTACCAGTATATACTGGCAGCTGTGAGTGAGTATCGGCATTAGAGGTGTGACCCCTTGATCAAGCATTTAAAAATGTTATGCTTGAGATAACCAAGTTTTCTTTTAACTAACACAGTATGCTATAGAAATAAAACCATGACAGAATCCTTCTGATGTTTGTTAGCAAGGTCATCACATGTGTTATGTTCATCATCCTGAGTACTGATGAAGCCTCTATTACTACAACAAGAAGAGAGAGTAACCGTGTATCTGAGCAGAGGAGAAGAACCAAACCTTTGTTTGCAGCACTGAAAGGTACAGTCCAAGCACTGCAGTTTTTAAAACATTTTTTCCCCAGTCTCTTGATAATTTTAAAGACGGAGTGAAACAGAAGTCAAAATTAATCTGCCCTGGAACAAAATACACCTTTCTTCAGGATCTCATAAGGAAAGACATGGTTGAATTTTGTCAGTCACATCACCATCACATTTTACTCTGCCTGTTAAGAGCTCAATTAAGCCTGAGAAACCTTTACAAAGTGAAGTTATTTTTGGAGGTGCCTTGATTCCACCCTGCTCCTAAGTTTGAACCTTGTGCTCTCCCTCACCACCTCCACGCTATAAACAGCTGCCTCCTGCGGGGAGGGAATAGGAAGTGGAAGAAAGTTTCATCAGTTAATTAGTACTATTAAAACACATATATATACACATATATTTAAATGTTACAAAAGCTTGGCAGGATACAGAGTGGATCTGTGTCTGATGTATAAACATGCAAGTATGGCCATTTTCTTAACTGCAAAGTATTTGTACTGCAAAAATTGGTTAAACATGTTTTGCATCTATGCAGACTGAGGATGTTTCACAGCAACACACACAAAACCTGCGATTCTACAATGTACCTGAGATGTTCTTGCGAAAGTTGAGTTTTTAATGCTGTAATTATTCTGTAAATTGGCCTGAAATATAGAAACACAAATTTTATTTACACAAACATACAAAACAAATGGAGAAACCTACTATTAAGTTGTGCTCCCATAAAGCATTTCAGAAATAAGGAGGATGACTTCCGAGAAACAAGGCATTGCGAAGACTTTCCTACTTCATTATAGAGTGTAAAGCTGTGGACATTCAGCACTTTAATTTTAATTTCCACTCTGGTGAGTACTTCTCATCTTGAAAAGTTTAATTTCATGGCAGTTTTGGGAAGCGAACACATATGGGCTTTCCGGATGCAGTTCGCTTGCTTTTTCTGACAAACTATTATTGTATTTCCCAACACACTCATTTCTTTCACTTTTTTTTTTTTTTTTCCTGTTTACAGTCACAGGGATCAGCTTTTTATAAGACTGTGACCCTTAGGGAGGGAAAGAGCCAAGCAACTCTGGAGTCCTCCTGCAAAACTAAAACCCCTCCTGAAGATTTTGCCAATTATCAGAATAATTAAAAACAAAAAAATAAAAAGGAAGTGCTTAAACCTCCACTTTACAGTTTGTATTTAAACAGCAATGTGTGTTCTCTTATTTAAAAAATGAAACAGCTCTAAATCCATGTGCCAGCTCACTGCAGGAAGGTGTTTTGAGTGACTGATAAATTTAGACCAACAACCCGAGTGACTAAAAAACTTAGTTTCCTTGTGACAGGCTCCTAAGTTGGGAAGGTTTTGTGTAGAACTATGAGAGAAAGATCACAGTGACTGTCCTCGATCTGGAATTCAGCTTGGATCTCCTGATAAACTTAGAAATACTTTTGAAGTAGCTGCTGAAGAGTATAGGTAAAAATTTTGTATTTTAAAGCATGGCTTAAAGATCCCATGGCATGGCTGTGAGAACTGCTGAACCCCTCCAGGTATCAGTGAAAAGTCCTGTTTTCAGCATGTGTATCTGTGCGGATGCATATTCACATGTGTATTCTCTGCCTTGTACAGGCTTAAGTGACTCCAAGTATGTAGTTTTGACTCCTGTCAGTCCATTCTCACTCTTCAGATTAAATAATCAGTGATGGTGTTCTCCTGCCAAGCACAAACCAAGCAGCAGACTTCAAGCAGAAAGACCTGTGCGTGTCAGGGACTCAAGGCATGGAGCTGTCTGGGCATGGGGGCTGATTATAATTTGGCACTAGTTACAGCTCTTTTGACTGTACATCCATTGGGAGGTGGTCAGAATTTTGTTACCAGGGAAGGCTGAAGCATATGCACAAAACAAGACTTGAAGATGTTCTCTTTGGCACTGGCAGAAAAGAATGAACCGGTATCTCCATGCTTGCTCCTGCCCTACCGTCTTCCCTGCACTTACTGAAACTAATTATGGCTGATTATGGCTGGACAGCTGGTGGCTTAGAGGGAAGCACAGAGCACCATGCAGTTCTTGTTTTCCATGAAGACTTCCTCTGCCAGCATCTGGAATCATCTCCTCTTAAAATTTTCTTGACTTCTAGAACCTGAGACAGCCCTTCTCATCTACCAGACCACCACAGGTTAATTGGCACTCACACAAATGACCACAGATGTTTGCAAGATGTTGTTGAGCCCCCTCTGAGACTATCACTACCTGCCCAGCGTCAGTGTAGCACCGGTATGTAATTTATTCCTTTGGAAGGACTCCATCACAATATAGCAAAATAACATAAATCTCCCCACAAATGCCGTTGCCTTGGGACAAGCCCAGCACTGAAAGGATTGCTTTACACCCACCGACTGTGCGCTCGCTGTGAGACAACGACTCCTAAAGTGTTTTTCTGGCGCCCTGGTTAGGACAGTGCCTCGGACGTAGTGATGGGAAACCAAACCAGTAAGCGCTAATAAACGTTCACATGTGCGAGCAGTATTTAGCAGGCTAAATATGGGACAAACCAGACAATTTTATCGTGTGCCCC
>VWZZ01001285.1:382994-480227 GCA_013399095.1 Psophia crepitans | reverse complement strand
GTGTGCCCCCCCCCCAGTCTACTGACACCCATTAGGCGACCGCGCTCAGGGGTGTCCGTGATCCGGATGACGGAGGGGCCTTGCCCTGACACCGTCATTTCTCGGTCTGGCCAAGAGGTGGCAGTACTCCTCCACCACTCCGGGCCCGACAGGCGCCTCGTCCCACCGCGAAGTTCATCCTCGTAGCATCAGCATCACCAGCTCCTCCTCGGGTTTATTCATATTCACAGCAGAGAGAAACGTTCCGTATTTCTCCCGTGCTGGGAGGGCTTCACTTCACACCCCACCTCGGGCTTCGGCACCGCGCAGCACCGCGGCGCACCTCTGCCGCGCAGCAGAGCCTGCAGGGCTGCGGCAGGTCCCCAACTGCAGCGGTGGGTTTAATTTTGCTGAGGAGCACGGTTCTCGAAATGTCATAAACCATGAACACGCAGCTGGAGCGGTTTATGAACTGCGGAGAAACTCCGAGTGTTTTAGCCCAAGTATTAATTCAAAGAGCATGCTTTGTTATTTCCTGTTCCACTGTTGTTTGTAAAACAGTTTAATGGGCAGTGAGCAGTAAACTGCTTAAAATCTGCTGCGCACATTGATGCGGTTTTATACCGCTAGAGAGCGAAGGATTTCACTGCTTTGGGTGTGAGGGAGAGAGGAAGATTATCCTGATAATGAAAACCACAACCAATGCATTTACTTTGGAACAATTGTTTCAATTACATCGCCATGTAGATATTTTAATCAGAAATAAAAGTGATAATCCCCAAATGCAGGCCTAACAACAATCGGAGCAGCTGCATGCTTTTAAAAAAAGGAAGCCTAGCTGTTAGTGGTGAGGATAACGCGCAGCCGAGGAGAGCATTTTCTGCAAAACACAAGTGACCCTACTGAAAACATAAAAGGCAATGTTTATTAAGAACTGGTAATGACCTAATTACAGAGTTGGTATGGATCACTACCTCACAGCATCCAGACTGTAATACCTGTGAAATTTTCTCATGGATATTAAAAACACCTCCTGCATAGCACAGGCAGGGTAACAGAGAGCAAAGGGGCTGGCTGGCATCCGTATGGCTAAACTCCCTTTACCTCTCCTCAGCACAACGGACTCATCTACCCGGGCTCTCGGGAACAGTCCCTGCCTTGTGCTCTCCCTTGAACAGTGCCCAGGAATGCTAGCTGGCACAGGACAGCCTGACAATACAGATACAGAAGGGAGCGTATGTACTGCACGGTTTCCTGTGTAGGGCAGCGTGCTAGCAACGAAACAGCAGAGAGGATGGTGCGACAGTACCCATGACTATGCATGGGCCCTGCCTGGTTTACTGCTATGGGTGCAGCCAAAGAGGCTATACACGAGCAGAAAGTCCCTACTCACCAACCAGATAACACCAGTACAGGAGTCTCTTTCTGCCTGGCAAAGTTGCTGTCCTTAGCTAGGCTATTGCAACATGCGCTCTCGTGTAGCCCGTTCTGTATAAGCTTCACTAATCTTCCTCTGGAAAACTGAAAGCATTTAAGACACCCTTTTCCACTCAGGATTTTTTTCAGACCTCACAGCAAGATCTGTGACTTCTTACTATACCATGGCTGGTGTGAATAAAATTTTGAGCACATTTCTGGTGCTGCTTCATGAAAGCCCTGCCTCTCTTCCTTGTGGTTCTCCTGATTTACTTTGGTCTCAGATAGATCAGAATCAACCCCTAAGACTGGGAAGACCTCCAACTCCTGCAGAAGGCCAAATACTGAAAGGGAAAATCACAAGAAGAGATCCTCATGCAGCGTGACAGTCCTCAGATCTTGATGTAGAAAGCATAAACACTTTGGAGAAGAGTTACAAGAACTCCTTGTCAAAGTGCCTGTGTATCTTAGAACAGAACAAAGTGTCTTGGCAAAAGGATCCTGTTGAGCTAAATAGCAAAACCAAAAAGAATGGTTCTAGTGTTTTGGAGAGGCATGGCAAAGAGATTTTTCTTCAGCTTCTAAAGTATTCAGCCTTCAAAGATGGTGGCAAACCTTTTTTTCTGTCTTTTTAGAATGAAAATGATGGAAGACAGTGAGCAACCTGGTTTAGTGGATGGTGTCCCTGCCTGTGGCAGGGGGGGTTGGAACTAGATGATCTTTGAGGATCTTTGAGGTCCCTTCCAACCCAAACCATTCTATGACTCAGTGATTCTGTGTTTCTATAATTCCACGAAAATGATTTGAAAGCAAGGCTACCTTCAAGCATAAGTGGAGTTAGGTTATCCTTGTTCAGTTTTTGTACATTTACTGAAAAACTCGAGGCATTGATAAAACGGAACAGGAGTCTTCTCACAGGAGCTAGGAGCAGTGAGATGACTTCCCTGGACTGGCAACAGGTAAGTCTCTGGACTAGGCATACGGGGGGGCTCTGAATTCTGATTCAGCATCAGCACTGACCTGCCAAATGGCCACGTGTGAATAGTCTTCTTGCTATTTGTTGGTCTTGGCTGTTTAAAATGCAAGTTCTCATAGCAGGAACTATCATTTTTCCTTCTGTCTCTTGCGGTGGGGTTCTGGCTTCAGCAAGGCATGTGAGTGCTAAGGTAATGCACACTACAGCACTGGCACTCTTAGAAGCCTTGTCACCAATCAAACCTTCTCCAGTACATCACTCAAGATCCACAGGACTATGAGTCTATGGCTTGTGTGGTCAGGTTCTTGAGACTCTTAGGGCCGAGAGGACACTGTGTCTGGGTTCTTCTCTTCACTCTGCATGGCCTTCTGTAATAATTTAGAGCCTGAAAAAATACACTGAAAGACTCTCTTAAAATCAGAGGTGACCACCATGTGTACAACACCTCTGAAAAATCAAATCCTTATCTCTGATCTTCATCTCCACAATGGGAGTCAGACCTTCAGAAACGACTGTGATTACTGAGCTACCACAGTGAGAGGAACGTGCCACTACTCAGGAAGGAAAGAATAAAAAGCCTCTTTCATCTGTATTTCTGCCAATGTTTTTAAAGTGAAGCTCCTAAGTGTGTAACTATTACCAAGGAGGAGCATGTGCGGGGTAGGATTATGAAAGGTGTTAAGTGATATTCTAATTTTGCACACTTTTAAGGCATTAGCAGTTTCACCTTCAGCTTCACTGGAAGTGGAATGAAATCATTGCAAGAATGCCTTTTATAAATGCTATCTTACTTTTCCTTTTTGAGAGTGAACTCTCACCTTTTGCTAAAAGGGTTTTAGGTTAGGTCCTTGCACTCTTAAGAGGGTTTTTTTTCATTATTTTTTCATACAGAGGCAACCCATCATTATACCACCACCTCCTTATGAGTGGAGTTCAGTATGGCCAAGCAGTTTACACAGCACCAAGGTTCCACCAGCCATAAACATTGCAGGCAAAACATTTCTCCTTTTTACAAAACCTTCAACTAAAGTTCAGTGTGTGAATTCAGGGAAGTTTCTTAAGATTTATAACCATTCTAAATAAGGTAAAATTTTATCCTGAGACTTATTACAAAAGGCTGGTAGCAAACTTCCTCTCCGGGTTTACTCACAAGCTTTCTAGTACTTGCTGCTTCTCCCTGGTCCAAAAATTGTCTGAGGACCAACTGTCTTCCCTGTGGCTTTTGCAGATTTTGCCCTCATTCAAGCCAGAGACGCAGAAAGCTGTACCAACTAATTAACTAATATAACCCCAAGCCATAATTAGAGTTGAGGCCAAAGCCACACCCTTGAACTTTACTGGTGTGTAGAGGTTGCTGTAAGTAAGAGGCTTAGTAAGATTTTGTTTTGTAAAAGAAAGTTTGGAAAGGAAAGGCCAGGGATGTGTTTGTGGTGGGACAGTGCTAAGGGAATGCTAAATAAATGCCTGGAGAAGAGCCTTCCTTTGTTCCTGAGGGACCAGTACTGCTCAGCTCATTCCTACAGTTTTGAGGAAGGGGATTAAGAAGGCAAGAAATACTTGAGAGCAATTGCATTTATGGGGGGTGGCACTGCAGTTTTCCTCATGGGACCAGTATCTCAGGTCCAGGCTTACAGGGACCATAAGCCTACAAATGTCTAGAGAGAATTCAAATGCTCTATAACCCAAACAAAATCTGTGGCTTGGGCTCATAGAAGGCCATCTGTCCACTTAGATATTCATAGTTTACCTACTGCAATGCCAAAAATGATCAGCTGGATCAGAACAGCGATTCAAAGTAGAAGAGAGAGGTGTCCAAGCTTCCTAAAGAGTCAGTAGAGAGTCCTTGGTACCACTGGAGTATGATTCAGATGCTCTGCGTATGGAAAGGACACACTCCTAAAACTAGCAAATAGTAAATGTTTCCCAGAAGAGACGACTACAGCAGAAGGGTGTCTTTCCTCTCCAGAGCTCAGATTGCCGTCTGTGGGCTGTACTTCCCCATGTTCTGAGAATTTGGTTGAGGCTAAATACCTGCTAAAGGAGAGCTCGTTCTTCAGAAACAAGCTGCTGGGAGGCATAGTGATGGGACGCCTGAGTAGCAGAGAATCTTCCACAGGAAGCGAATCCTGCTGAGTGTCCCAGCCAAAGTTGCGTAACTCTGCTAGAAAGGACTACCTAACCCAAAAGAGTCCTCAAAAGGTCAAAGCTGGCTTTGTGGTTCTTTAGTGCAGCCCAGAGAGACCTTGAAATTCAAACCAAGTATTTTAAACCACATAGGTACTTATTTACAAATCAAGGGATAATTCTGTTTCATTGCCCAACCTTAATGAAGGTTAGGCAGTGAAACATACATGTGAACAAGGCTTGTCCTCTAGCATCGGTCACTTCTAGTCAGCACTGACATTATTTTTACAGCGACATGGACTCATGAAATGGGCTTGCCTGACGTATTTGGGAAGAGTAACTCAGCTATGGCAATAGTTGCATGTATTTTTTATGGCTGTCATTTGCAGAAAGACAGCATAAATAATGATGTCAATGCTTTTCACCTTAAATCCCTGCAGGTATAAGATACCACAGCCTTTACATGGAAGGGCTACAAACGAGATGTTGTCTTGCTGTCACAAGGCTCAGCAGAGATGGTCCCAGACCAAGTAAGCCAGCAAGACAGGGGTGCCCGAGAGCACCCTCTCCCTGGGCCCCTTTCCCTCCTTCTCCCAGTGACAAGGTGAAATTCTCTGTTCAAACTTGGGATGACATGGACTGACACCTCTCCCCTACCCCCTCCTCACAAAGATTGATTTCTCCTCAACTTGTTTAGAGTGAGACTGGGGCCACCTGTGCATGAGCTGTCAGGAAACGTGGTGCTTTCATTTAAACAGCAGGCAGCTATCAAAACAGCAATAAGAGAGGCTATCAGGCTTAATAATGGCATGCATTAAAAGTAAAATAACTCTCTGAGGTCCAGTAATGTTGCTTTTACCATTTGTCAGGTGTATAACCACTCTGGAGAATAAGAATAGTGAGGTCTTTGTAAAATCATGAATCAACATTCCCAACAATTCAACTGCTGTGAGTAGGTCAGGTCAATACCCTCACGTCTCAAAAAACTACTTAAGCCCTCCTGTCTCCTGAGACCATTACATCAATAGATACCTCCAGTACTACCGAAAATGACAGCTTGCAATGTAATACCAGGAGATCCCCTTTAATAGCTCCTCTATATTAACAGCTGTTGGGCTCTACTCTAGGTGTTTGTCCTTGTTTCCGAAACCATGCCATATATAATCCCCTGGTCTTACGTGAGAAAAGCTTCTATCATTTTCAGAGGAGTCTCTTTTCTTTTTAAAGTTGACTAATGGAATTAAGCAGATAATTAAGAAAGGACAATCAGAGTAGGAATCCTAAAATGGCTAAATAGGTAATTTCTAAGAATTTAAGAGAATTTGGTAAAGATGCCCTTGCCATTCACTGAGATTTTTTTCAGCTGTGCCATCTTCATATCAGATAAAATCCTGAATCCACTATAGTTCACGACAAAATCTATTTGACTTTAGTAAACCTAGATTTTACCCACATAGTTTATATGATTTGTGTTCCCACACCTTCCAGTGCCATGTTCTTTTGTTGCATTTGGGATTTGCCACCTCAGAAAAGGCGACCTCTCCCTTCTCTGCGTAAAACTTTCCTTTATGTCTTCTATGAATGTCGTTACAATGCAACAATGAGTGTCGGCAGTGGCCGAAGTATTACTGCCTCAAATTAATTCCTCAAGAGACAATGAGAAAAGACAAATGGAATGATCTTTTCCCCCATTTTTTTTTTATTTAAACAGTCTCCCTTTCCAACAACCCAAGAACCCATGCACTGCTCTGAATGTCTTTGATACCTCTCTGACCAGAAGACAACTATTGTAGTTAGTCCTGAAGCACATACGCAGTGATCCCCGCCTTCGCTTTCCCTGGGCAGAAAGTCCAACACCTGCCTTTTGCCTGATCATCTCTCCACAGGTGAGGAGAGAGGACGGACCAAGTCCGTCCTCTACGAAACTGGCAGTTTTCATGAACACTCTGGGAATCTAGTTATCTTTGAGTCTTCTACTGCTTTTAAAATTTTGGTTGGAATTGACAGATTCAAAGTGATAAATCCACCACATTAAAATCATTCTGGTGTAACGCAAAAAATGGCTATCTTTCACCCTACTTAACTCAGTGGAGAGCACTTGAAGGAGTCACAGTGAACGTGTGGTAGCACGGGGCATCAGACAGCTTGCTGTGATCCAGTGCAAAGCCTGCTTTCTGACGTACGTCTCAGGCCCCTATAAAAGCAAGAAGGACAAGTCACATTTCAGCTGTCTCTTGTGACACTTACTACTGTTGGGCATCTTGTTTTATGACTTGAGCTGGAAAAAGTAAGTATAAAGTTGGATGAAGGTGTTTCTAGTGATTCTGTATTTCAGCTAATAAATATACAGGATAGTTCCTAGATTACGCCTGGATAATGAAAAAATAAAAATGAGTTGGAAATATCTTAGCCTGTGAAGAAGAGGGTTTCTTTCATCTCCAATTTCTTTGAATGTTCAAATATTGAAACTTCTGTGTATGAATATATTTTAGTGCTGTCAAGCATGGAAACACAATTTTACTAGAAGCTGACTGTATGAAAAATCACTCTGCCTAGTTCAGAAAGGCACAGTTAAAAAGGAAATATATGAGAATGGAGTTTGACTGATATCTCTTTAATGTATTTATGCTCATAACAACTTTGTTCTCTTCCTGACCTCTTGTTTCAGTTATTTATTTCTGCTGTTAAAAGTTCAGGCTGCAAATGCTCCTTGCGAGCTGTAATCAGTTTTCTGAATGGTGAAAGAGAACAATAAGATTTTGTGGCAACTGAGATGCATCTTAGCCCTTGCTGGTGAAAAATGTAAGCTATAGAAAGCCCTTTTCAACTTTTAGCAAGGGTCCATTATTTCTGTGTATCTCTTTTCTGTGCCTTATGAAAAGGTTTGTAGAGTAAAGAATGACTGACTATGTAGTAGTTCTTTCTTCTTTTGCCAAGCTCTTTTTAGCTTTGGCAGCAATTCTATTTTCCCTGTCATCATCTAATGTCTATTTATTTTACATTTACAAAGCCAGTGCAATTCCCTCATAAATCCCAGGTTGTGAAGATGAAGAAACAATTAAATTCCTCTTATTAAAATTCCCTAGTGTCCTCTTTCTGATTCCTACCATCTAATTAGGTTTGGAAAGGTCATCAGTTTGAAAAACTCTTGGAAAAGAATCAATTGAATTAAGAGATCAGAGGTTGCCAAATGCCTTGCATTTCTGAGCTCTGAAATACCTGATCAATCTTCGTTGTCACAGGTGCCACAAGAGCGCTTGTCACTAATTGTTGATCTAACTAACCTCATAACCTCACTCCCTTTCTTTCACCTTCGCTCTCCTCTCCTTCCTTGCTCTCATGTGCACACGAACACATGAGTGTGCACCCCCACCCCAATTAAACTCTGAGGAAAGTGAAGATATGACTCTCACTTTGCATGCTAGTTGAACAACTCAACATCCCGCACAGCTGCCTAAAATGAAGGTGGGAATAATGACAATGGAGAGCTCCACCGACTTAATGCACTTGTGAACATTAAGTGGCATCGTGTTGGGATAACCTAGAACTACATTATGGTAATCAGAGAAATGTCCTTTTTTTTTTTTTTCATTTTGTAGACAGTTACAAATGCTAGAATTTTTAAATGATTGCCCTCCAAGTGTGTGGCGAGAGAGTCATCTTCTGGATCGTATTTCTTCTCATAGTACAATAACAGATCCCTCATGTCCCATAGGTGTAAGTCTTGGCTTCAATTTCAGGTAAAATTTTTAGAAGCAGACAGCCTCAGAGGAGGCAATGATGTTTTCTGAGCTTGCATGGTGTAGACTGCCTCACAGATACTAGGTCACTAATGAGCTCACTGTTAATGTGCTGTTACACTGAACTTGGAGCTGCCAATCGACAGGCAGGTTTCAAAGACACCGTGCAATAAAAGTGAGAAATTAGAAGTGTTGCAATAGCAGGAGAAATAATGCATCATCCTGGAGTGTTTAGAAGTTTATGCCCCTTATACAGAAGTCAAGCTCTTCCCCAGAACTAATCTCACCATCACGCCTGTTCCTGTGCCTACAGCCATGCAGGGATGGGTGACAGACTCATTCTGTCATCTTGTGCACATCAGCGTTGCACAAAACCCAGCAAATCTGGTCTGCTAAAAATTATGACTAATACACCTCCTGTGAATACAGCTTTCCAGCTCACAGTCTGAAGAGATTACAATGGGGCTGAATTCACCTTCCACTGATATTTTTCAAGATTTCACTTTATTTTTTTATGTGTAAAGAGTGAAATGTTGTTTTGTTTTTCCCTACTTTCATTTGCTTCGTCTCAGTTTTGAGTTCCTAACTATGAGGTAACTTGTTCTATCCCCATAAAATGGTCATAATCTGCACGGAAACAAGGAGTGCATCTCTTTTGTAGTATGGTTTAGGTTCTACTGGTGATAAAAAGTGTGAGTCCGAAAAATGTCCTTTTGTAGTTTATATTTTAGAGTGCCTAGAAGGCATGGAGTTTCTCCATTTAATAGCCGTTGTCCCTCTATTGTGTTTCTTGAGCCCTGAATTTCCATTCTGTTGTAATATAAGGCTTATATGTTTTACATTGCAGAGTTTAATACAATGCAAACAGGCCTGAAAATCTGAATTATCTGAGCTTTTGATTTTTTGCTGCATCTTCTTAACTAGAAAAAAATGCTGAACTCTTCATGCCCTCCTTGTACTAATGCATCATTTAGGAGGACATTAAAAACACATGAGGTCACTCAAGAGGAGATTAGGAAGATGTCTTTTAATAAAACTGAAATTTATGAGTAATTAATTAAAACATGTAAAGATGAAGCAAGTCTAAGTTCTGTATTTTTAATCCTTGAATCTATGTACTTTAAAGAAACATGTCACACAGAGGAAAGGTGCCGAAGTGATTCGCCTCAGCGTGAGATGAAATCTTCACCTGTTACATGCAGAGAGGTGTATTTTACCTTTCCATATACTGACAGAAAACTCCAGAGCAGTGAGCTGAGACCAAAGGGAAAGGTGTGTGCAGGGGCACACCTCACCCCCAAAATACCTGTTGCGGGAAGTTAACGGGGAGTTGCACGTGAGAACATGAGCGATGGCTTTTGCCTTTTGCCTGATGTCACTTGAGAGTTCCCTTTGTTTTAACTCTGGCACAAGTTTAATATATGCCGTGCCTTTGAGAAAGAGCCAAACTGATCTCATCTGTCACCTTGTGCTCGTATTTAGCAACCAGCATCAGACCGATCAGACGCTGTGGTCTGATAGAACGGGAGGTAAATTTGTCACGTGCTCAGATTATCTCTTGACAGAGAAGTGTTGAACAGGTCTTTCCCAACACAAATACAACAGTCAGTAATACATGCTCAGCGCCTATGAAGACTGTGCTCTTGCAGCTAGACGGAGCAATGATTGGAAACTCCTGGGAATACAAACAAAACTGTGTTTCTGAACTTTCCGCCTTTCTAACAATTAAAGAACTAAGGAAAAAGCAATCAAATTTACAAGGCCTAAAAAAATATTAAAGATTATCTACCTCATAAAATGAACTTTTAAACCTAAAGTTGTATTTCTTTGTCTAATATTTTAGTTTATCTTTGATCATTATAAATCATCCTCTGTAAAGAACAGTGGTTGGGAAAGTAGTTGGCAGCATGTAACACTGGAGTTCATTCTGCTTTATTTATTGAAAAATACTAAAAGTAAAACACTAAAGTACTTCACATTAAAATGGTATGAACCCACCAAGATAACTGCTTGTAACTGTCTGTGTAAAATTATGGTCAGAGTAACCACCTCTGGCTCCAGGATAAACTTTCCGAGTACGTTAGAGCCAAATACATTTGCTTACTCAGATTTTCACTTGAATGATAATCTTCTATTTTTCCTTTTATTTTTTTTCCTTTTTTTCATATACATGAAAACCCTTAAAGGAGAGGGATGGAAAAAGGCATCAAGCACCTGTCACCTTAGGAGATGAAGCACCATAACAAGAAAGAACCCAGACACGTCTCATTGTACAGGCCATTCCTCTTCTTCACTGGCACCAGTAGAATGTGAATGCACAACTAATTACACAGTGCAGATTAATTCCCAAGAGAGATTTAATTCCTCTCAGAAAATTGTTTTCCAATGCCAAGACCTCAGTTCTCCAATAATGGGGTCATAATAACTAAATAGCGGTATGCATTCCTTCTGCACTGAGTTTCATACCATCAGGCTTTGCAGTGGTGCCCTGACCTGCTGGCAGCCGGGACAGACCTGTTCCCTGCAGGCCAAGTTCTCATTTTTAGTACTTGACTGCCTTTCAGTATATTATATTATTGCTTATGGTATTAAATAACTCACAAGTAAGTAGCTATGCATTTTGTTAACCAGAGGAAAGCTCTTGCATTTTGACCGTCACACTGTTTTTCATCCTTTGCTAAAAAATGTAGTTAGGAAAATGGCAATTTTTTAAAATTTCTGGCCATTTTTCTTGAGGAACACTGCCAAACCTTGGGCTGGGGTACTGTTACCTCCAGACTCTGGCAAATTTCCAGAGGGTCTGAAGTTGTTGGCCCTTGAAGACTGACTCACAGCAAAGGACCAGCTTGTTCACCCACAGCAGTGTGCAGGATGCAACGCGGAGCTCTGGGGAGTTGGCAGCTGCTGCCCTGCCGGGCACTGAAGGTGATGGATCCATGAAAGGAGGGGCTTCCCTGTGGCTTATGGCAATTTGGGAGGAGGAGTTGGGATCTGCTGACATCGTGGAAGCAAGATGCCATCAGGAGCTGACCTTACTTGTCTGCACCTTGCTTTGCTCCCACTCCACTTTTGCTCCCACTCCTGCGAGGCAGCAGCTTCTGCCAACTTCAGAAGCACAGCTGCTCCTTCCTTCTTACTTCATGCTCTGCCCAGAGCTTTCAAGTCACACAGCTGGGAGAGCGGTGGGTAGCACTGAAGGGTGCCTGAAATCCCTACTTGAGATAGGACATAGTTCTGGGAAGACACACCTACTCCTGCATCCCACATTGACTTTGGTAACTACTGAGGGAAGGAACCTGGGTGGCCTCACATTAGTACTTAGGCTCATTTTATTGGTTTAGTTGTCCATTCCTAAAGCTTTGCAGCTGGTCTTTAAATTTTTGGAAATGATATTGTAAATATTAGACATAACTGAGTCCACAGGCTCTTGCAGAACTTTCACTGTAATATGATTTATTTTTAAATCCCTCATCTCCTTGCTTATTTATTTGGCCACTCCTCACTGAAGGGAGCTTCCAGGATCTGAGATGACCTATGCTTTGATGATCTGAAGGACCTTTCCAGAATCACTAGGGTTCACCAACTGCAGCTACTTTTGGATCCTTGATGTCAGAGCCTATGAGCCAGGTTTCATTTTGAGCTGGACTGGGTGTTTTTGGAGAAAATGTGTCCAAGTGTGGTGAGGAGAAGAGCAAGCAGTTCTGACAGCCATTATGTTGGACTGACCGGTTGGGAAGTTATTTTCTTGCAAACCTTTGCAAATCTCCAAGCTGACACAGAAGAGTTCATGCTTTAGAGCCTTCCAGGGTTTAAGAACAGAATTCTCTATTTGCAAAGAGCCACAGCAGACATCGTTTGGATTTCATTAGAAACTCATCAGACATGCTGGATCTGAAATCACTGCTGCCCTTGGCCAGCTGGAAAATACCCGCTAGTTGCAAGGAAACTCTAACCCACTAATTATCCTAAAAAATTCATGTAGGAACTTTCTTGACCCATTTTTTTTTCCTGTTCCATTTTTTATTTTTTTTCCCCTTGAAGACATGGATCAATTACTTTCTTAGAAAAATTTAGCTGATTTCAATGTAATCTTTCTGGAGGTTTAATCATCACAAAAATACAGCGCTAAGTCGTGTAGCATAGCTGCCGCAAATTAACAAGAACATATTGTTCTGAGAGCCTTTACGGTAGGGAGGAGCATATGAATTTTGAAAAAAAATAACCAAGGGGTCACCAAATTATTCCTCATTTTAAAATCTGAACATGAATCAAAATTTTAGAATATAAAATATTCAGTTTAGCTATATTAGTCACTATTTCTCATTTTCACATGCATCTGCACTTCTAGTTTCCAGCTAGGACAGAAACCAAGGGAAGCCAAAATACCTAGACAGGCAGATAAAAGCCAAAATACCGAGACAGGAATGGAGAAAGGCCAAAATATTAACCAGAAACAGGAAGTACTGGACATCTCACAAGACAGCCTCCATATTCTTGTGAGATCTTCAGCCAGGGGTGCCGACTGAAGAGGTTCAAATTGTTTGGATAAGCTTTGAATAATTGTCTAAATCTTTAGGTATTTAGTTGAAGCAAACTTAAAGTCTGAGTCTCTCACAATTTGTCTGTCACTTGAATAAATGACCATTTCTCATATATTAAGGCAAACTTGAAGTGGGAAATAGTTCAGCTAAAACATCAAGGAATGGCTTAATAGCAGATGCTCTCTGACTGCTTTCTAGGGCATTAGGGGAAACTGATTTGTTCACATAGCAATTAATTCAGTAATCATTGTAGTTTGTTGTGTATTTGTTGTTTGGATATTTTTGAGGTTTTGTTTTTCTTTAGTTTGGAGCTGACTTTTGAGCAGGAAGCAAAAGCAACAAGAGTTCAAAGAGGACCAGTTCACCAGACAAGAATGGCCAAAGGGTTGGTGGGTTTCCTCCTGCTCGCGCTGTCACTCACCTCTGTATATGTGACCTGTGGGTAGGTCAGCACAATGCACCACAGTATAGTGTTTGCTTCCCTGATGTTATTTATTTACTGCCTACACAGAATGTTGTATTATTTAGAACCAACAAATTGCATCCCTGTCTTGTACTGATTATTTGGGTGTATATTACTGTTGTTGTTATTATTATTACTACTACTATTTGCCAATACCTGTCTTGTAAAGAGAAGCCTTATTCCATTCCTGCTCTTACCCTGTGATCCAGATGTACCTCTTCCTAGGTATGAAATGGGTATAATATAAATACCACTACTGCTGTGAAAAGGATCTTGGGAGGAGAAATAACACTGGCAAAATTAAGTTTTAATTATGTTGAGTTTCTGGTGATTGAAACATTATCAATGCATAAGGAGAAAATCACATTTCGAAACTCACTTTTCCAATAGCTCTTTCACCAGGAAATGAACAACAGAAAGGACTGCTTCATGTTTTCTATATTCTGATAAAAACGAGGAATGTTAAAACCTTTAGTTAGCTTAGCATCCATCAGCCCTTTCTTCTTCCATTCTTTGAAAGTTTTATTGTAATGAAATGTAGTAAATGTCATTATAATGGGCCAACATTGATAAGATGATCATTTATTGGAAAAGGGTTTTAAAATAACTCAGCTTCCCCAGTAAATTAAAATCTTTAGATAACATACCACTTAAAATGACAAAAATAAACATACTGCAATCGCTGTAGTAACAACATGATCAGCTTGAGAACTTATTTGGAACTGAGATGGGGGGTAAGAGGGCAAAGGAAACAGCTGGTGAAGTGGTTTTCCTTAAAAACATTTATGCTGTTTCTACTAGAAAATCAAATTATTTCCTTGGTCTGTCTTTGATTCACAAGACAGAGATGGTAAAGCAAGTGTTTGATTTCAGTCAGGTTTGGACCAAACCTGATTTACAGGTCATGCTGAAGATTCATGAGATGAAATGAGCACATTGTGATTTTGAACATGAAAAATCTCAAAAAAAAAATCTAGGAAAAGCTTCATAAAAAGACAAGTGTTATAGAAAAAAAACATTCAAACTGATTACTGAGAAGCACCAGTTGAAGTTGACATCCTGGTCTCTAAACTGGCAAGATATGGATTTGAAGAGTGGACCATTCGGTGGATAAGGAATTGGCTCAATGGCTGTACCCAGAAAGTAGTGGTCAATGGTTCTATATCCAGGTGGAGGCTGATGACAAGCAGTGTCCTTCAGGGGTCTGTCTTGGGACCGGTTCTTTTCAATATCTTTATCAATGACATAGATGATGGCATCAAGTGCACCCTCAGCAAGTTTGCAGACAACACCAGGCTGAGTGGTGCTGTTGATGCAGAGGAAGGAAGGGATGCCGTTCAGAGGCACCTGGACAGGCTTGAGAAGTGGGCCCATGTGAACCCAGTGAGGTTCAGGGCGGGGCAATCCCCGGCATGAGTACAGACTGAGAGAAGAACGCTTTGAGAGCAGCGCTGCAGAGAGAGACTTGAGGGTTCCGGTGGATGAAAGACTCAACATGAGCCGGCAGTGTGCACTTGCAGCCCTGAGGGCCAACTGTGTCCTGGGCTGCATCAAAAGAGGCATGACCAGCAGGTCAAGGGAGATTATTCTTCCCCTCTACTCTGCCCTTGTGAGATCCCACCTGGGGTACTGCATCCAAGTCTGGGGCCCCCAGCACAAGCAAGTCCAGAGGAGGGCCATGGAGATGATCAGAGGACTGGAGCACTTCTCCTATGAAGAAAGACTGAGAGAGCTGGCGATGTTCAGCCTGGAGAAGAGAAGACTCTGGGAAGACTTCATTGTGGCCTTTCAGTACATAAAGGGGTCTTATAAAAAGGATGGGAAGGGACTCTTTACTTGGGTGGATAATGATAGGACAAGGAGCAATGGTTTTAAACTAAAAGATGATAGATTTAGATTAGACATTAGGGGGAAATTCTTCCCTGTAAGGGTGGTGAGGCACTGGAACAGGTTGCCCAGAGAAGCTGTGGATGCCCCATCCTTGGTGGTGTTCAACCTGATCTAGTGGGTGGCATCCCTGCCTATGGCAGGGGGATTGAAAACAGATGAGCTTTTAAGGTCCCTTCCAACCCAAGCCGTTCTATGATTATATGTTCTATGATTCTATGAAGTACTCTGCCTTGCGTAGCCTAGGAGAGGAGATTGAACAGAATATTTAGTTTGTAAGCGTAAGTTGAAGGCAGGAACAACACAATGACAATATTCAAATACAGAATAGCCACCATAAAGAGGATGAGAATTGAAACTTTTCCATACTGAAAGCAGGACATAACATACTTAAAAAGTGTATCAGGAGAGATGCATGCTTAAATGTTATAAAAAAGCCTTTCAGTATGAGGACAGAGCAGATAGGTAACAAACTGTTTATCATTGACACTGGTAATTACTGAAGATTTTTGAAAACAGGCTAGACAGATTTCTCAGGAATGATGAGCATGGCTGACTCTGTCTTTTCTGATGGCACACACATTCTTCTATAAGAATGCTCTTCGTTCACTGTAACAAAAGATATAGCTCAAGAACAGTATAACTGTCCTGAGTGTTTCTTTACAAACACTTAATTCTCAGGATATAATTATAAAGCTTGAAACAAACCAACAGTTTACAGTTTGATAAGACTGTTTGACAGTGGCCAATGCCACACACTAATTAGGAGTATGCAGTTAAGCATGCAAGGCAGATCTAGGTTGATCTATTCAGGAGGAATGTGTCTTCTGTCACTCTGAAACTGGCTTATTTCTGGAAGCAGGGTTCTCATCCACCAGTTTCTTAACCTCTACTTGTAACTCCATGTGATTGCATTACCCAAGCAAACAGCCTTTCTTAATCCTAGGAAATTCTGGCCTCCATGATGACTTGTGGTGGTGAGTTTTCTAGGAGGAAACACTCACAGTATAAAGGAAATATTTCCTTATTAAGTCTTAAATTTGATCAATGGATCAAGTCATCAGCAGCTCCCTTTACAGTAAAACCTGAAAGAGAGTCAAAAAAAATCTTAGGTCTGTCTCTAAATTCATGATTCTGTATTTTCCACTTGATATTTCTTTGACATTTCAGCTGGATTGGTTTATTCTTGCTCAGAACAAGACCAAACTTTTACACATTTCTGTAGAATGAATGAAGTTCCAGGTTTAGGTCAATCTGCCCCGTGAACTGCTTTAAAATCAGGCAATTTTGCCGTATTTTGGGACTACGACTGCTATGTATTCCTAATTTCTAAACTAGGAGGCCTAGTAGTGTGTCTGTCAGGGTACTGAGGCTGCAAGTTATAGCTGTCTTTCTTCAGAGTGGTATGACCAAAAGTAATGAACTAATTTCAGTAATGAAATATTTAGTTTGTAAGCGTAAGTTGAAGGCAGGAACAACACAATGACAATATTCAAATACAGAATAGCCACCATAAAGAGGATGAGAATTGAAACTTTTCCATACTGAAAGCAGGACATAACATACTTAAAAAGTTTCAGTAATGAAATTAGTGATGTGATTGATACGGTCAATATAGAAGCCAAGAAAACATTAATCTAAAACTGTGAAGTTATATTGATTTACATGGGTTTTACGGAGCATAATGACACAGAAAATGTAATAAAAACCCACACTGCAGAACAGAAACAATCTTATTTGCTTTAGTATTATGAAAGTTTTCAATCTACAGTTCAATATATCTAGGAATTAAATAATTGATCGGAATTTCAGGATTAAGCCTTCGTCAGGTTCCCCTCTAGAGCAGTGCCTTGCAAGATGTGAAACTGGTAAGTTTCAGTGGAAGAGTCTAAATATACATAAACGTAAATTGAATTTAAAAAAATCCCACTATTGATTTCAGATCCTCAGGCAAGAATATGGAAGTAACTACAGTCTTTGTTTTTTCAAGTTATCAGGACTATCATCTTCTGGCTTATAAAAGTCTCTCCCATGTTGTAAGTCTGAAAGACAAATACACATTTTTGAGATGTGATGGATTCACACCAGCTGCAAATTATGATAAATATCCTTCACCTTGCTGCACATACACAGTCCAACACATTAGTGGGATACGGACACTGAGCTAAATATTGAATCCTAACAAAATATGCACACTTGAGGAAACTGCTTTCCAAATCTAAATGCAGAATTCAAGCCGACCCTTTTGGCCTTTACATTTATTGAATGAAAACAAACAAAAAACCCCGCCAACCCTTTGCTTATTTCTTTGTATGAAAAATGTAGCATTACTTACACTTTGAAGTAATACTATTGCAGTAAAAATCTGATAGTAAACTGTGTTTCTGTATCCAGTCAGAAAATATGGTTCCATTTTATTTGTTTTTTACAGTGGCCTCTCATGCTCAGTCTCCATGTGATCATGACATTTCCTCCCCAACAAGAGAGAGACCAGAAATCCAAGCGATCACACAGCGAGTTTGTGTGTCTTGGCAGCCGCGATCTGTACGTTAATACAAGTTCTGCTCACGCCAAGGTCCAATTTGCTGAGATGTATGTAGTTTGCGTTGCGGGCCTAAGCCACACTGGGACCCTTTGAAGAACTCCTAAGTGAATCCTTAATCATGGTGTGTCCACTGGAGGAAAAAAATGGACTGTGCACCTAGAAAATTCAATTTCCAGTGCCAGATAGCTAACTTCCCACAGCTCTTTCTGCTCTCCAAAAATCAGCAGTGTCTTTGAACAGCTGACAACATTTTAAATGGTACATCTGGAGAAGCAAAAACACCAAAAAACATCTGTTTTTGTTGTTGAACAAAAATAAACAGTACCAAGCTCAAAGCTGAGCAGAGAAAAGCTTTTCGGATACAGTTAACGTTTTGTTTATTGCACAACCCTGCTCGTACGAACTGATCTCGTGCTGGTGGGTGGATCAGAGCACTGCTGCTACGTGCTGTAAATACACGGCGATCCCTGAGGGGGCCGTGCCAGTTCTCAGGGTGAGATTCATGACGAGGTAAGAGTGAGATTTGTGGAGGCACAGCAATAGCAAGCGTTTCAGCACCAGTGCGACTGCTGTGTGCGGTTCACTCCACCCAGAGAAGGCGCACTTGGAGCTGCACGTACTGCAGATGAGAGCCCTCAAAGGCGAACAACAGGGTCGCCAGAAGCAGCACGGTGGCCGGAGGGCTCCTATCCTGGTTGGCTTTTGGGGAAAGATTGAGACCAGGACAGCTCCAGCATCTGGGCATTCGTGTTGTATTTTGAACTTCAGAAGAGTATTTTCATTGCTCACCCCTTCACCTCAGCTTCACTTCCATAAACTCCTCTCTTTGTCATCTGTGAAGCTTTTAAAGGAAAGCTGGAGTAAGATTCTGTAATATCCCTGCCAGCATCTCAATTGGGGATTAGAAGAGTCCCTGAAAATTCACAGGACAAGATGCAGTTTCTGGAGAGATCTGAGCTGACCTCCTACCACTCCCTCAAAGGTGTCCCCAAAACTGAGCTCTTCAGGTGCTGGTGCTGATCTTGTCACTGATTCTAACTCCAATTAAACAAGAGCCATTTTGGACCTCAGAGGTGTCATTCTAGCTAAAGCGTTGTGCTTTAGTTCTCTTTGAAGTTCAATATGTACCAGTTATTCACAGGAAGGATACTATGGTGATGTAATAGACAACATTAACTATGCCAGAAATAATTTATGAGAAATCAACTTTATTGTTCATTCATAATTGCTCTAAAACTTATTTATCTGTAATGAAAGTGACTGTATTCACTGACCCAGGGTTCTTGTCAGTCCAGAATGAGAATTAACTGCATTTGAACTGAAAGAGAGTTATTAAGTATTTAGAGAGAATTACACGTAAAACAGGAGGCCCATTAACTACTGGTACACTGTCCCTTGAAGATGCTGGAGTTGTGGATTCATTTTTTCTTCTCTCTGAAGGGATCTGAACTCATTGTCTACAGGATCCCTAGGAAGTTCAGAAAAAACAATGTACGTTGTAAGACATTCTCTGAGGAACAAATTCCACAAAAATTCTGCCCTTATTTCATTGGACCGGCTAAAAAATGAGTTAAGATTTTTCTCTAGAGAAAACTTTATTAAGCAGAGTATCATTTATCTTAGCTCACTGAAAGCAGTCATGGAGTTTACATCAGTACTTTAGCTATCACACTGCATTAGAAATTGTAGAAGGTGCTTTTGTTCTGGTTTCAGAAGAGGTTTTTAGATTCTGTATCAGCCACATAACAAAAAAGGCTAAATATTTGAAATTTTGAAAATTCTTCTGAAAAATGTGTGTCAATTCTGGTGTGTTTTGTTTCTTTTTCTTTTTTATTTTTCCTCTCCATTTTCCCAGTGTTTGGTCTTGGTGTTTGAATTAGATTTTTTTTCAAAGTACAATAAAAATTTTCATTTTGAAAGTGATAGGGCATTTTGAAAAGTTTTTGAAAAGCTTTTTCACCTCAACTTTTTTTTTTGTATTGGGAAATTCATTTACGCCTCCCTGTGTTTGAACTCCAATTTTGGCAAACTGAAAATTTTTAGTGAAAAAACTCCTTTAACATTATATCTGGTGCAAAAAATAAGATTTGTTTCAGAGACAATACTGCTAACAACACATGCTGGAAAGATTGTTTCTCTTGCAGCGTCTGAAGGAATGGATTGAGAAAAGTGTGAGCTGTGGTTCTTGGGATAAAAAACCACAAACAACTAAGAAAGCAATAGACATCAGTCCAATAGAACAACAGATGTCCTTCAACATCTTCAGCTGTTGCTGTGCACAACACCCAAGTCACCTGAATGAGAGTTACAGACAGAAATTACACTGGCAAAAATGGAGTACTTGAGCCAAAGGTGGAATATAAGCTAAAAAAACAGAGGGCTCTCGGGATAGATAAGAGTACAAAGATCATTAGAATAAAAGAACAGACGAAAACACAGGACACCTGCAGACTCCATCCCTACTTTAGTACCCTACTTTCATTGTGATGACAAAGTTGGCTGGGTCTTCTCAGCCACTTCTTGCTTTGCATTGCGGGTAGTACTGATGGTACAAGGCTGCAGCAGTGAAAAACTTAGGGTTTGTTTTTTTCAACTTCTCACGTTGTCCGTTAAAACAAAGACTTCAATGACACCAGCCTAAATCACATGCCCCAGCTTCTGCCAGCACTGGTGTTACTGTAAGAGCAGAGGCAGCAAGAGCGTGAGGTTAGCCTTATCTGAATACCTGGTGGCCACCTCTCTCCCCTGAAGAAGCAGCTCTGGCAGAGAGGTGAGGTGAGCAGCAAGGCATGCTGATGCCTTACACTGGTGCCTCCCACCAATCTATCCTATTCATCCCACGAACACAGCAGTCACCATGACTAGATAACAGAAAAAGGGGTATTTGTCCAAATTTCAGCTTCCTCACTGGACTGCAACCTGGAAGGGCTGAGGCCGAGCCCATGGCACATTCAGCATGCTTCCTATCTGCTAGGAGTGACCTTGCACAGGTGGGGGGAAAGCAGTAGTTGATCATCAAATAAATAGAGTCAAACCAATTTTTTTATTTAACCAGTGAGTTTAATATGAAGGGAATTTATCATTTAAGAAAATAAACTATTTAGAATCTAAATGTAATGTTGCTCTTTTGATTATTGTCCTGGTCTTGTTTGGTTTTCAGATGTTACCATAAAGTATCTGCATCTGTGTGCAATGCTGAAGGTCACATCTTTTATGGTTCTACCTAACATTACAGTTACTTTAAACAGGATTTAAGAGAAGACAACGCTCTTCCTAACTATTAATTCTGATCAGTGCTGCGGTCAAGAATGGACCAAGCTCGTACCGATGAGGCACGATGACAGAGCACCTGGTCTGCATGGCAGTGCAGTAACAGCGAGTACTGAGGTTTATTCCCCAGCTAACACACTGTTTGTCATGCCAACCTTGCCCTGTGCCAGACAATTGAACTGTGCATCCATCCGCGAGACCGGAAAGGTGGGCTTCATTAGAATCCGTGTTACCCAAGGAGCCAGGTTATGGGGATGAGCTGCAGCGGACGAGGAGGTGTGCAGAGCCAACAAGGTGTTCTGTTATTTCCTTTGTGCAAGTGGCACAAAGAAGCAAAGCGTGTGGTAAAAGAGAAGTGACTGAGGTGACACTGAACCAGGGAGGATTTGTGTCTAATTGATCGAGATGCTTTTTCTAGCTTAGCTCAGTCCTGGATGGATCACAGCTTCTACAAGCTGCTGATTCAGAAGAGAAGACGGCTGATCTTTTTTTCCAGCAAAGTAAATAAATAGACATTTAGAAAGGGGAAAAAAAACAAAAAAAACCTCCCTTCTGCTTTCCAGCACTTCTGTGGGGCTCCTGGGGTTATGGGGATGTTAATTCAAGTGACTGAGAAAACATGATCCAGTTCACTGATAGGTTTTAAAAACAGGTTTTTGTAATGCAATGGAAACAAAGGCTGACATGAAAGATTCAAAATAGAAGAGAACAGCTTCTTCTTAAATCAGTATAAATTGTCTGTGTGTCATGGCAGAGAACGTTTCTTTTTTTTTTTTTTCTTTCAGGAACTACGTAACCACAGAGTTCCTGTTTACTGTATTTCTTAAGGATAAAGTTTTCTGCGGTAAAAGACACCTAAGACCATTAGGCACGCACACTACAGATCTAAAGAAAGTCTATTTACCAGAGCTTCCAGGAAAAATATTGACAGGGCAGTAAAAATACTTTCCTTGATTACTCAGGCTCGTATTTTAAACCTAAAATTACAGGAACTTTTCTCCTTTACCAGTTTATTTTTAGCATCTTTATTTTTTTCTTTTCTTTTTCTTCTTTTTTTTTGCTTACCTTTTAAAGCACGGCAACTTTCCATGGATTTTGCAAACCATGGTCAAATTTGGTAAATGCTTCTAATATGCCTTATTCCTTTTTTCAATATTTTTACTAAGTCAGTAGGAAATGATCAATAGAAGGTAAATTTACCCTTCTTTGGGAACTGACAGATGAATCTACAGTGTATTTCAAAGAATATGGCCTCTCCTTCACTCTATTTTTAATTACGTATGGGTAGTGATATCTGTGTAATGAAACTAAGCTGTCTACATATTTATGTAGTGTATATTACTGAAAAATCTGAACACCAAGCACACACTGATGAATTATCCTGGAAACTCTTTGGGAAGAAAAATATTTCCTTTTTAAGATATCAAGGTGCACAGATAAATTAAAATGAATGTCAGGCTATTTGCATTTTATGGACACAGGATCCTTTGGTCTTAGGCAGGAGGGGAACTCCAAAGTTCTGGAAGTGCTTTTCACTGCAGAAGTAGGCAAACACATTGAGCTGTCATCTGACACACATGTACAGATATTGAAGGTCAGTATCTCAGGTGTGGTTCTGCTCAGCCCAAACACTGTAGAGTTTGAGGGCCCTGTCCCATGAGAGGGAAAATGAGGCTGAGTTCTTCAGGCAGCTGGATGGTCTCTGAGTCTTCAGATTTGCCTCTCAGGCAACTCATTTTACTGCTCTCTTACTGACACAAAGGAAAACTTTACAGAAAGGTGAAGCTATACAGTAATGTAAAAAAGATTGCATCTCCTAGATTGTGGCAAGTATCAAAAAAGGTACATACACTGCAGGTTGACTGGAGCAATTTTTGAAGTCCACCAGGAGAAAAACCTGTCCCTTTGAAAATGAGCAGGGTTTCTGTCATAGAATCATGGAATCACAGAATCACAGAATGGTGTGGGTTGGAAGGTACCTCAAAGACCATCTAGTTTCAACACTCCTGCCATGGGCAGGGACACACTCCACTAGACCAGGTTGCCCAGAGCCTCATCCAGCCTGGCCTCAAACACTGCCAGGGATGGGGCCTCCACAGCTTCTCAGGGGAACCTCCAGTGCCTCACTACCCTCATAGCGAAGGATTTCTTACATGTATCTAACTTAAATCTACCCTCTTTTAGCTTAAAGCCATTACTTTGTGTCCTATCACTACACTCCCTGATAAACGGTCCCTCTCCACCTTTCCTGTAGGCCCCCTTTGAGTACTGCAAGGCTGCTGTAAGGTCTTCCCAGAGCCTTCTCTTCTCCAGGCTGAACAACCCCAGCTCTCTCAGCCTGTCTTCACAGGAGAAGTGCTCCAGTCCTTTGATCATCTCCATGGCCCTCCTCTGGACTTGCTTGAACAGTTCCATGTCTTTCTTGTACGGGGGACCCCATAGCTGGATGCAGTACTCCAGGTGGGATATCAGGAAAGCAGAGTAGAGGTGGAGAATCATCTCCCTCGACCTGCTGGTTACCCTTCTTTTGATGCAGCCCAGGTAATGGTTGGCTTTCTGAGCTGTGAGCACACATTGCTGGCTCATGTTGAGCTTGTTATTCACCAAGAAGACCAAGTCCGTCTCCTCAGGGCTGCTCTCAATCCATTGAGTCTTGGCTCTATCTCCTCAGTGCTATCGGCAGGTCTTGCAGATGAACCTATCTGGAGTAGGGTCTCCAATTTGCATCTCTTCATGTTCCCAGGAAAATAGCCTACATACTACTTTGATCAGATAAAGTTTTGTAATTTTGTTCAGAACGGGAACTTTCAAGCTTTTCAAGTATGAATTCCTTAATTCAACCCCCACATGGCAAGATAACATAGGAAAGAAACTGCCATTAATTTCATATGCTCATCCTATTTCTAGACACAGAGTTTGTCAGGAACCAGTGCTGCTCCTATTTGAACTCTCTGTACCTTACTAGTGAATATTTTTCTTCAAATTATTCTCTTTTCAATATTTCAGAAATGTCACAGATTAGATAACTGTGGTGTAATCTTACAGAGAAAGAATATATCTGGACATCATCTCAAAAAAATATAGATGAGCACGGAAAGGAGAAGGACAAAGGGTTTTATCACATAACCAAAGCTCAGAGGCAAATCATAGGAAAACTGTCTACAGAAGGGATTAGTTTATTTTGGAAGGATGGAGAAAAATAACATTTTTTTGTTAGTTTTTGGTCAAGGATGTGTATATTTGCTATGATTGTCCAGGAGCTGCTATTGCAAAGGTCATTCACGATGCCTTTTAACTCTCCTGCTCACTTTCTACAAAACACATTTGAGCCTTTCTGTCTTTTACTAGAGGTGTTTGTTCCAGCCTACATACACACACACACACACACACACACACCCTGTGGCGTACTGTGATGCATGCAGTATGTTCTGTGGGCTGCTAGAAGAGGTGCATCCTTGGTGTGGTTGCCTGTGACATTTTGGACTGCATTGCACAAACCAAGCTGTGTGTTTGGGAAAATGTAAGAAATTAATTTTCTGTATGCCTGTAAGTGTAAACAGATTTAAGAACAACACAAATATCATAACCCTACTGAAAGCTACTAGGTGAGGTGGTAGCTGAAACCTTTTGGACAAATGAACGTAAGACATTTTGTCTCAAAAGCAGAATGGAGCTACTATAGCAGTAGCTATTTTACATGTAATACTGACTGGCAAGGAAGAATACGCTGAGCGCTTAGAAGAGAAATGTGATTTGAATGAAAGCGATTATTAAATACTTGAGTTTGATATTGTAAGGATTGTGAGTGAGCAAGAAAAAAAAAACCCAACAAAAAAAGGGATACAGAAGCTGCAGGAGAGATGGCAATTACTTCAAGCTGTTCTAAAAGGACACTTGCAAACAATACTGGTGCAAAAGAAAAGGGGGAAGTTAGTAAGAAACTACTAGGAAAAAGTTTTTGATGATCCGAAAGTCTCAAAAGCAAAAGTCAGGTACATAATTTATGCTCAGATTAAAGGATGGTCCACTAGCAACAAAACAGAGAAAATGAGACAGAAAAAGATTTTCAGACACAAATTTAAAAGTCAACAGAAAAGATGCAAGAAGTCAAAAGACAGAAATACAATTCCTTCACAAAATGGAAAAAGAGGCAGCAATGAATAAAGCCGAAAGGACTCAACTAGACCATCCTTTTCAGTCTGCAGTCTTCCCTCAGAATGTGTAAATTTAGATGCATGAAACAATTCATTTTTAGAAGGAGGGTTGCAAGGGCAGCTGAGAGATATGCTATTTAATTTTGAAGACATTTCACTCTACAAGGGCCCATGACCTTTCTGTGGGATCATGACAACATTATTACTGGTTTTCAGGTAGGAGGAAATGCAATTATCTCTTCCCAGATAGGTCTTTTTTCTTTTTTTTTTTTGGATGGTGGAGGAAGAAATGGTCATAGATAGTCACCAAGTTCCTGGAGTATCTTGGATTCAGGACAAACACAGACATGTGGTGCCAGGAAAGTCAGTCATAGGCTGAGCTGTGGATGAATACAATTAGATACAAGGTCTCATCTCAGAAAAATGTTAACAGAAGGTGGCTATAATGGAAAACAAATGGTACCCCTGAAAGAAAAATAGCTCTTCCTGAAGCCTGCTGGGAATTCTGAGTTCATGCACAGGCATGCTTCACTGATCCGGAGTTCATATGATACCTTTATATCCAGAAATTCTGGGTCTGTCTTGCACATCTGGTGAAGAAGGAAGAATCAAATATTTTATTTTTCCTGGTTCAGTTGAGAAAATGTCACCAAAAATAAAGAGCACAGCACCTCAGCTCTTGCAACAGCAAATTTTCCATGGTATCAATCCCATCCTGATCCTGACTGTCCAATAATTTCTCATAGAAGCTGGAAAGAACTAGCCACAAGAAAATGTTTCTACAATGAGCACAGTGTGTTTCCTGTCTAAAGATTCAGTGTTCAGCAGGGGAGCGATAGGCGTATGTCTTCTCACCAAAGGTATATGAACCTTGAAGTGTTCATGTATTTTCAGTGAACAGGCTGGATTAGGTCTAAGATAATACTGCACCTTCAAGAAGTTTGCTCTTGCAAAATCTTTCCAGACCCGTCTTGCCACTGGGCTGAAACACACCCTAAAGATACTCAAGCAAATAGGTTTTACTGCCCAGTGCAGGGTCCGTAATTTAGCTGCTATTTAAAACCAAATAGGCTTGAATTCTTCCCAGAAGACTTTATGATGGGTATTAAAGGATGTCCAAACAAGGAGGTCACATTTTAACATGTTAAAGAAAAAGTGGTTTTATGCAAACCCACTGCATTTTTTTTGTCTTAGAAGGTTGGCTATATTCTAATTCAGGTAGTCACACAGCATAGCTTTCCACTCCTTACAGCATTAACCAGATTAAAGCTTTTTAGGAAGCAGTGTTGTCTTTCCTTTCTATTAGAATATATGTCCTGACTCTTGCTGTGACTGTCAAGGGGTATAATGAACATAGAGATCAGGATGTAGGGATGTATACCTAGATTTAAGTAGATACAAAGAATAGAAGCAAAATACATTTATCTGAAAATGCCATTCAATTTTTTTATGGGTTGGAAATTATGATGCCTTGGCAAAAATTGTACTTTTAATTTTTCATATACTTAATATAGTCTGTAATTTTAGAAAATTCATTTGAGGTATTGTGGCCATGCAAACTAGTTCAACAAGTGGGATCACAAGGAGGTGGGGCAACTACATCTTCTTAGCGTCTGAAAATTTTTTTCTTTCACCCCAAACTATCAAACTATAAAACTTTGATATTCACATATCAAAGTATGATCCCAGCAGAATCTTTGTTACTTAAAAACACCATGAGTGCTCTGAATACATTTTCCTCAAGTGCTCATTTTAGAGACGGCATAAAATGATTAAAGGGGAAATTCTGTCCCAGCTGAAGAATTCTCACTGATCCAAGCAGGAAGAAGATTTACCTCTAAGACACTTCCCTCAGCAAGGTAACAAGAAAAAACATGAAATGGTGATTAGGGTAAAAACCGAGATCTTGAATTCCTTTCCAGAGTTATAACAGTGTAAGTGTCTCACTTCATCTATGAGAATTAGTTATGGGATAAAATATTTTTTCTCCAATAAAAGTTACCTACTAAATAGTATCTACTGAAATTATACCTGATATCCTGCACTAGTGCCCTTTTTTGAACAGATGTCATTAAGGAATCTGAAGAATCCTATATATCACTGCTTCCCATCTTTTTTGAATCTGGAATTTCTCATCACGGTATTATGGCCAAAATGGACAATATTTCATTTTAGATAAATGATACGTTTCAGATACTTATTTCACTGCTTGTCAGAATAAAAATGGAAGATTTGGAAAACAATCCTTTCCAGGTTTCCCACCTGACCTGCTCCTAGTTCAGAATAGTCAGGGGAGAAAGCTTGGCATTTTTATGTATAGGAAAGCGATTTGCGATCACTATTTGAAGTTTTAATGGCTTTTGCTGAGTTCCAGTCAGCTGGAGTCAGTAGCTAAAGCACCTGGTCTGTTAAGCATAGAGCACACATAACAAAAAGGACTGAAATTTGTAAAATCTAAACATGTTTTATATAATGGAGTTCTTCAGTAGTATTTTTTTTAAATTACTGTGTGTATCATACTCAATCTAAGCACATGATGATATGGTCTGAAATTCAGGTTTTAGTGGCATCATTTTGGGATGACGGTATTATAAGTGGTGAAGACTTGAGAGAATTATATACATCATCCCAAATGAGTGCCAATAAATCTCTTCTGCCTTTTCTATCTCTCATCATGCATTCATGTTGCATAGCTGGGTGAACATATCGAAGTAAATTTTTAAGTCAATGCAAAGTAAATTTTTAAATCAATGCAGATCCTTTTTTTGGTTTTAGATCAGGTTTGAGCAGCATTTGATTTTGATGAATTTTTTTAAAATTCTATATTTATCTAAAATAGATCACCCAAAGGGCTGTTCACTAGCATTTTGCCATCTTTGCTCCCTTGAACGTACATGTACTGAAACAAAGATCTTGTGTAGGACAGCATGTGATCACATAATTAAAGACCCAGATGTATAGGGAGTTCCAGGAGGGAGAGGAGAAGAGAACAAAAGCAGAGCAAGTTAGGTTGTTAGGAGCATGGGTTTTTTAGGACTACTTTTTGAACATCTGACTTCAAAATTTAGGATTCTTTTTATTTCTTTCTTCCCTATAAAATAATACCGAACTTTCATTCACATGGTTTATGGCATATGTGCGTATAAAAAAGATAAATCCTTATGTTTCAGCAGAAGTGCATGATATATGCATGTGTAAGTAACATTAGAAGGAGTTTCCCCAGAGCCGCTTTTTTATCGACTAACTCCGCTGCCTCTGGTTTCCCCCTGGTTTTGCCTCCCTGTTTTGTGTGTTATCTGAAGATTTATTTTCCAAAGTGAACTCATATGGTGAATGCAAATGGAGCATTATATCTGCTTTGAAAGGTATATACTCATCTTTATAACACTGTATATCATGATATAATGTTCTTAGCTAAAATATCGCTTCACTTCAGCCTACAAAAGAGCTGAAATATAAACAAAACTAAGGAATGTAGTGAAGAATAGTTCAGATGAAAACATATTTTTGTAGGCTGTTAAAGCAATAACTCTTAATATCATTAGGAAATTTTCTGCAGTAGTATACTGAATAACTTTTATCCTCAAAATGTGTCTTCATAAAAAGAAGCTTATTGGGTGCTAATGGTTCATGTGAGGTTCAGTTTCTAGTCCTAAGGATGGTACTATCACACTAATATATAGATGCACACATATATATATGCATGTTTACCAGCAAAAGAAATACAAGGCAAAAGTGAGTTATCGTGCAAAGTCCTTAAGTTCATCACATTTTGCAGACCCAGCAGGGATGGACATAAATCAAACTGCAGCTCTGAAGAACAGAAGTTCAAGTTAATGGTAAAAACCCCTTCGTATCAGTAACGTTGCTTCTTGTTGCCCACTACTTAGATCTTGTATGTAGAGTATGTTATATTTTTGCACCTTGTCCTTGTACTCATCTGCCTGCAGTGCCATACAAACAACGTATGCTAACCTTTGCTGTGTATACCTGCTCTATACCACCTTGATGTATTTGGGTCCCAAAAGCCATTACAAGGCATGGGAATTCTCCATAGACCATTGTAGTAGAAGATTTTGAGGTAGCTTACTTGTAATGGCAATGTGATCATCTGGGTGCCATAGTCCCAGCTGCATGAGCTATGGGAATGCTGAAAAACGGCATGTTTAGGACAGCACCTTGACATTTCTTGGGTACTTATTCACCATTTCATCACTGTTTCAAGTGCTGTAAGATACACTGACACGCACGCAAACAGAAAGAAGTGACAGGCAACTTAAATGAGAACTGCTTCACAACTAGGGAAGTTTGAGGTCCAGAATGGTTTTGTATAAAATTGGAATCTGCCATAATCAATGATTATTTTCCAGAAATGTCATAGTATTTAGTGGAAGAATCTTTTCAGGCTGGTCGCACTTAATGGGAACGTTAAGAATATATTGTGCTGAACCAAAACTTTCTGTGTAATTTATTTGTTAACCTATATCTGCCTGTTGAGTTGCATCGCCACAAAAAAAAAGCAAAGATTTTGTAGTTGAGCTCCTCCTTGAATGGCTTACATCTTCCACAGTGCACTTTGGTCTACAAGTGCATCCTTGTACAACCCTTGCACTGTACAGTGCATCCTGGGAATTGCACACAATAGCATGTTACGAGAGATGTCCAAGCAGAAAACCTACCTAGCAGGAGCTGGACAGGGCAGAATAATCCTTATTAGTGCTGCCTTGTATTACAGAAGCACTATGTTTAATGCTGCTCGCCTCTGTGCCCTTCCTCCCCCCCCCCCAAAAAAAAAACCAAAACCAAAACAACCCAAATCCAAAATACCCAGAAACAAGCAAGCAAACAAACAAAAAACCAAAAACACCAAACTCAAGACTTTTCTCTTTTTTTAATATTTTGGAAAAAAAATCAGATAAACTTTGAAAGTTCTACAGTTTCCATCAATGCCCTTGAATTAATGTAGAATACATTTTTCTTTGGAAGAACGACATTTTTTACGTATGTAGTGTTATTACTCCTATTCTTAGAACTTTTCTGACTGACCAATTCAGTATGTGTAAGGATACTCCAGATACCACCTGGCAGTAGCTACCTAACACCTTTTTCCAAACAAGCTGTTTGCTTTGACTTCCGATTCATTCAGAATTAAGCAGCTCTGCTCATACAAGTAGTGCAAAAATAAAGGATTAAATTATGTAATATATTCTTGGATGACATTTTAATGGAAAATAAAAAATTAGAATAATGTTTTTCATACAGCTGAGTGACAAATATTGGAACATTTTTTTGAAACCCTCAAGGGCTTATGGTTGAACAGTAAAAATAATGAATGAAGAAGAAAGCTTAGAAAATAAATTGAAGAGAATAGCTAAACTAGCAAAAGAAACCTAAAAATGATTACGACTGTTATCCAAAATTGGATCTTAATCTGAACACAGTTCAAAGCTGCTTCAGTTTTACACACAAAATCCTTGTTAAGTCCCATGAACCAGCAAGTAGAAGTGAAAAAAGTACAATGTATAAATTCACAGTTTATTTCTGGACCATTTTCTCAAGATTAAGGCTTGGTTTGGGCTTATTATATGAGAATCTAAAATCAGAAAATCTGAACTCCTTATAATCAGTAAACTATGGTTTGTTTGGTTTTTCTTTCATGGACACCAATTCTACATTAGTGTCAATCATTTGGTATCAAAAGTATGTGATAAGAGTAAAACAAGGATTGGGATCGACACTCAAAGACATGAAATACTTCTTTAAATCAAACCTATGAAAATGTAAGGTATAACTATCACTGCATTTAATTTGAGAGGTAAATAATTTCCCATAAAAGAAATAATGGCCCCTACCTGAGTAATGGCATTTAGTAGTGCAAAATAAATTCTGTCCAAACAGATAAAATTGCAAATCACTTTAGTGATTAGGCTTCCCTTTTAATTTAGATTAATAACATAATTTGAATGGATGTAACTCTTCTCGTTGCCTCTAGAGATCAAGAGGAAGATTTGAGGATCACAGCTAGACAACCTCACAGCTATCAGATTCCCCATTTCCTGCTTTTGTGCTACCTTTCCATGGGAGGTAAAACATGGGAGGATGGGGGGAGGGTTTCACAAGTCTGTTTTTAGTTTGTCTCGGCTTTTAAACACTGATTTCAAGATATTCTCGTTCGTGGTCCTGATCCAAATCCTGCTGAGCACAGTGGGAGAATTCCCAGTGACCTCAGTGGGCTTTGAATTCAACTTTTATGTACAGATTTTCTTAAAACGAAATCATAAAATTTGGCCTTTCCAAACTGCATGTCTACCACAGACTCTGTGCACCTTTCACATAAAACTTGCCAGATATGCAGAAGACATCTGCATGGCAGACCAAGAAAAATAATATGCCAGAGAGAGAGAAAGAGAAAAAGTTGATACCCTTTCTTCCAGCCTGGAGACTGGATCTGGCCCTTGGGGCTGCAGACGTACTGGGTAGCTCCTCTTAATGGTGCACTGCTCCTAAGGCTTGTTGGAAGGAGGGTGCGTCCCAGACTTACAGTGGCACGTAGAGATTTGAAGGCAGAACTCCACTCCTAGTGTCTAAACAACTAAACTGTTTTTCTGAGTGGCCGTTAAAAAAAATATTTGTTCATGAGAAGGACTGAGTGCCACCAACTTTCATCTGCCTTATGAAGCCTTAAGCGACCAGAAACCTTGGAGAAGACAGTCTTTTAAGAAGATTCATCAGAATACAGGATTAGTAAGGCTCCAGCACAGTGCGGCAAACTTTGCGAAAGAAAGCAACGTGAGTCCCACACACTTGGTCTGATTGTCCTGTAGGCTTTTCTTGCCAGTAAGCTTGTGTTTTAGTGAGAACAGACTTTACAGGGAAGGGAGAGGGGGGAAGTGGTAGACTGAAGGGCACCAGGTAAAGGTTTATTGGAGCCATGCAGAAAAACCTTGGTGGTTTTTCAGTTTTCTGAATAGGTTGAGACTCTAAAGTGCAGTGTAGGGAAAAAAATCTGATTATCAGATGCAATATTCGCACAAGACTTTTGCAGTTCAGTCTGATCTTTGGGTGTATACAGGGTTTCAGTGTTCCTTAATAAATTACCTCTTCTTGTACCAATTAACCCCCTTTCGTGAGGGTTCAGTGTTTACTTGGGGCTGTGCCAGTGCTAACAGCTATGGTTTAACATTCTTTTTAATGGCTTGCAATTACTACTGAGAGCGAAGTCTACATAGAATATTAACACTTAAGCATCTTTTACACCCCTTTGAACGTTAGATTGTATGTATAATATAAGTGACTTTTCATTCTTACAAACCTGTTATTTGCTTAGAATTCCACTGGACCCATGAAAATGCTGCAGTTAAGTGGTTTCTGTTGATTTATTAACTTCCCTCAAAGTCTAATGGAAGTCACTCCATGCAAAATATTGAATACATTCTGTTCTTTAAATTGTTCCATAGTAATGCCAGAAGAATAAGGATTTCCACATTTTAAAGAGGTAAAGTAACTTTGATAATAACTTTTACAGTGTATTTGATTTTTTCCCCTGCTGTGCTACCCCTTTGAGAAAATCACCCGGAGAATAGCTACTGCATTTGCAGAATCAATGGCATGACTGCTGATTATATACAAAGGAGAAGAGAGCAGGAAGGTTACAGATTCACCTGCTGCTTTGGATCTCAACTTTACAGCAGGTTCCCACCTCAAGAATAAAATCAATGGAAGCTGGGGACGTATGTATCCCACCTATGCCCAGATTTGTATTTCTGTTGTGCATGGGTTGTCCCTACAGACACGCAATGTTTTGCCTGGGTCTCTGGTTCAAGAGCAGATCTGAGCAAGTATCCATTCCCCCCTTGGCTCTCCCATTGGCCTCATCAGTTCTTCCACATTTTAAGGGAAAACAGACTTAGCTCATCATTTCAGGTTCAGTGGGCCATTAAGACAAGTGATAGACAAATTCTGAAAATCTTGGAATTGATTCTGGATAAGCCTTCAAATATTTGTAGCTTACATAAATCATTAAAACATCTGGGATCTACAAAATTGTCAATAAATCTCAAGCAATATGGATTTCTCATAATTTTCTTTCCATGTCCAGCTTCTGTTAGGTCCAGCAACATTTGAAATGAATCTTTCTCACAGCATTTTGGCACATCTTCTTTTATCCCTGGCTGGACTTTAGAAATATACAATACCGGAATTTGAAAAAATAAGGACATACCTACTTGCTGCTGAACCTTGAAAGACTTTGACTAGTGATTTCTTTTCTAGTTTTCTTCTAAATGGTAGTGTCTTCAGTTTTCTGGAAAAGGTTAACAAGGACACTCCATAACGGTTCCCTTGGTTTTATTTTTTCTCTGGTTTGTGTGTTTGTTTTGTTTTGTGGTTTTGTTTCATATTTTTTTTTATTCCCCCATAAAGCACATTGTGCTCTCTTCTGTTATGCTGCTTCCTTCACAGGCAGCCCTTAAATTTAAAGATGTAAACAATTTAAATGAAGAAGCCATGTGAAATCAAAGGACAGCAGAGCACGGGTGAATTAAAAACTGAGTGAGTCTGAAATATCTTCTGGGTATAACTTTTAGCTCAACATGGAAGAAGCATTACTTCATGAAGCTCACAGATATTCCTGGCACTAAAGTGACAAACTGAAATAAATCAGCAGTGGGATCTGGTGATTCAAGCATTGCAGTGAAGATAGAAGAACTGGGTCTTTCCCTCAACAGTCTCAGGAACCTTTTTCTGCTGAATTACTGGTTTCAGTTTTTAAGAATGAAGTGCTTGGAGCTTGAGGAAAACATTGTAATATAAAGGGATTCTTTTTCTACAAATATTTTTAATAGAATACAATAGAACAGATTAATTTTTAAAGAAAATTCTTTTAAGAAATGAACAAAATCTCTAAAGGAAGCAGACCTTTTTCCTACAGAAGTGCAGATTTCTAGAACCAGTATTTTCCCAAGGTCTCCATATCATCAGCACCAATTTAAGGTTAGAATTCTAAAAAGCAGTTGAATCTACTCTTCATTTTTGAGCACATATCTATCCATCTTCATGCTGCCAGCAGCATAAACACTTTCTTAGCATCAGTAATGCTGTAAACGTGTGATTAAACATGGGACTAAATCCTTTGCAGAGCTGCCTAAATTAAACTGATACATTAAATATGTCTTTATAGTTACGTTAGATATCCGGCCTTCTTTTCACCTTAGAAAAACGTTATTGTATAGGGGCTCATGGAGAACAATGAACGCATTGCTTCACAACCACCTTCATGGTTGAAACCACCGCTGTCGGAATCTTATTTTGGAAGGAAGTGGCTTTCTTCTCATTCCCAGCAGCTGGGCACTGAGTGCTACTGTCCCTCAAGCTATAGATTAATTAACAGTCTGGGATGCCCTGTCTCACTCATCCTTCTGCCCCTGCTGCCAGCCTGTGTGGAGGCTCGTGAGCTGCCGGGTCTCTTCCCTGGGTCAGTTCAGCTGATATTACACTATTATGTGAGCAGGTGGTTTTTTGGTGGTGTGGTGGGGGTTTTTTTGTTTGTTTTGTTTTGTTTTTTTGTTTTTTTCTTCCCCCCCCCCCCCCCCCAGTTACTTTACCAGTTCTTAGTGAACTTAGTTGAACCAGTTCAGGAGCTGGCCCAACCAGACAGCAGGAGCTCAGTGTTTGGGGCAGGAGGTGGTGCTGGGGGACCACCATGCCCTTGAGACAGCAGTGACAGATGAACTTGACTGTATCATGAAACAGTACTATGAGGTGCTTTAACACCTATGTTTTATGTGTATGAACCTGCACATAGGCTGTCTCTTCAGTCTATTGGGTATGCTTGATCCCTGAAAAGGAAAGTTGGAAAACATAAATGATGAGCATACAGTGACCTAAACCCGCCCAGTAGGAGAAACGAGGCATACTGGTTCTGAAATACGATCTTTCTCCCAAGTTTAACCCTCTTAAGGGATGTATCTTTGTTTACCTGAGATTCAAGAACAGCCATTATTTCAAAGCATTTGGCTGGCTCCGCTTTCTTGTTTGGTGGTACCATGTCATCTGTACAGTCATGAGGCCTGAGGGCGAGAGGCCCATGCTCTGTGCTGCCTCTCTACGAGGGTCCGTCAGGCTGTTCTGCACGGGTGCAGGTCCCTGTGGTGCTCTGTGCACAGAAATGCAGGTTCAAGAAACCAGAGAGAATCAAGATTAAAAACAAAAACAAATGTCAGAGAAAAGTAGGTCTGGATTTGGTACATCTCCAGATAAAATCATTATAAAATTAAGAAAAGCCTCAGTCCTGTACACATGCTTAATTTTATACACTAAGCCTATTCACCACGTAAAGCTGAACAAATGTGTAACTGTTGTCAGAACTGAGGTCCGTCACACTAGTAGGAGATACGCATGCCGTTTCCATAAGCCACAGCAGCAAACGCATAATTTAATAAAAAAGACTTTTGTTCACGTCTATTAAAAGAAACATATAAATCCTCCAAATGGTACATTTAGGATTTGGTCCAAAAGTTACTTAAGCCGATGGAAAAGCTGTTATTGATTTTAATAGGTATTTATTATATTTGGCTATTCCTTCAGCCGTCACTCTTTCCCTCTCTGTCATCTCAGCTGAATTCCAACCCCATCTCCCGTATCTTACCACTATGTGGACGACATATGTTGCTTAAATGAGAGACTTGTTCATTAGTTTATGTTTGAACCATGCCAAGCACGTCCCGATCCTAACTGAATGCTAAGATGATGGTAATAGATGACATAATTACAGTAATAATAAAATACTGCGTTCAGCCATATTATACACTGTTTTATTCCACAATCAATGAAGAAGAGGAGCTAGCATACTCACAATATGGAGTCACATATCTAAGCAAAAGCACTGGTGGGAACACACCCTCCCTATTTTATTGTAACCTGCTTTGCTGTTGAGAATAACCGCAACTGTTAAAATTACCTGTTTTGTGTTAATTATTTCTTTACCCCTGGAAAGAGCTGTTTGAGTAAACCACTTTTCTGAATGGTTCTTCTGTTTTCATGCAAACTTGCAAGCACAAACAGGGGATTATAAACACTTGACAGAGAAGATAAGTTTTGTCTTTTATTTTTCAGGTATTAGCTCACAAAAAAAAAGCTTGTAAAACTTTTATTAAAGTTTACTGCTTTTTTCCCCTGTGCTGTGGTTGGGGCTTACAAATGAGCAATCTGACAGGCATTTTTAATTTTCAGTCACACCAAATATGAACTTCAGACGACAAAGGAGTTTGGATTTTTATGCAGCAGTCATTTGCTGGATTTTAAGCAAGGGCATGTATTTAAGATCCTTTAAAAATAACCTTTTTCTTACATGTTGTTATAAAAGCAGATCTAGCTACCCTTTCCAGGAGCTCTCATCAGCTTCAAATCCACGTCAGTGAGTAGCTTCTAGGAGGGTGTGCCCGTGCCTTGCTCTTTGGTGACCGTTCCATGCTGCTCCAGAGCAGCACTCCAAAATAACCTGCATGTTGACCAGGGAATTTCCTAGTCTATTCATACCAGTAAGAATCTCTGAGGACAGGACTTTTTGTCATAACTCAGCTTTTCTCTGAAGCTTTGGTGCCAAAGGGGAATTTGCTGCAGCCACGGCTGAGAGGAACGCTGTTGTCTGTCCTTTCAGAGTCAAAACAGGGTCAGGCTTGGCTTTTAAAATAACAGCCAGGGGCTACAGAATTCCCCAAAATGCAGGAGACGTGGACTCAGCTCCCACTTTTGTCTGAAGTTGCTGCAGTCGGCATCTATCACCACCTCGGGGCCACTGGGCGTCTCCTCCTGCTGGAGTGGGGAGAGGGACGCACTCCTGTAGCTTCCTCCCGGGGGTACTCAGTGGGAAAGAGAGACCGAAGTGTCAGTGCCTGCTTTGTAGCTTGTTCTACATTTAGCAGCCAGTGGATAAAATATCCTCAACTCACCCCTTGGGAACTGTGGTTTCTTTCCTACCCCAGGGAGCGGCATCACTGGTTTGCCTCTTTGGACTGATTTCTGCAGAACTAAAAAAATTAATGTGCTAACGAAGCTTAAATATCTCTACAGAGAAGCAGCAACTGAGCAGGGGTATTCGAGATCAGAGTTTTGGATTACCATCTAATGCAGGCTTTAGGCACTTTGCTTTTGCTCCCGCTCAACTGGATCTTTCAGCTCAAATTAAGATAAAGACAAACCAAAGATAATCATTCTCATCTAGGATTGAAACTTATATGATCCAGCAATGTCATGAGAAGACAACACACAGACTTCATAATGTGAGGGAATGAATTAAAGTTGCTGAAGGGAAAAAAAAAAAAAAAAGAAGAAAAAAGAAAAGCATCAGTACTTCTCCCTCATCCTGATTTTGGCAGGTTGGGCTTACTTGGTGATGTAAGACAGATTTTCCTTTCTGAAATAAATTTGCTGAAAAGTCTGTCATAATCCGCAAAACAGTTCTAAAGTATAAAGGAGGTACCTCTGGAGAACTAAGAAAAACCCGAAAAAAGAAAAGAGGAAAAGAGGTGATGTTGATATTTTAATGAGCATTTTTCTCTTCATTCTGAGAATAGCTCCACGTACCATAACTTTTCTGAGAGCACAGAATAATTTTTGTCATTCGATCACTATTTTTTGTACAGCCAGAATGAAAGAAAAATAACACACACACACACACACACACATACACACACGCGCGTGCAGAGCCTCTCTCTCTCTCTGACAGTTCCACAGGGAGTTCCATCATACCTGAGTTTATGAGCCTTGGATCATCTATGGCCAGTGGATTTAGCAATAAACAGAGTGGAAATGTTCTTCATCAGAGTTCAAAGTAAATTTCTACCAGCCCCTGCCAGACGTTGCTTCCCCCCGGCCCCTCAGCATTTAACTCTAATGACTTCCTTTGAATGGAAAGAATATAGAAAGGAAGGCAGCTTGCACATCTTTAAAACGTGTCTTGAAATATTGTAAGCTCTGTAAACGAAGGGCATTTGGATGGTTTTATAGTGCAGCTTTTAAGGCACTTTTGCCATGCTGGAATCATGGTGCCTGGGAAGAACCTGCAACATGGTGAGGTGTGAGCCTGAGGGCTGTGTAATGGAGCTTTATCTCTATATTTAACGCAAAGATTGTCCTTTGTATTGTCTATTATAGTCTTTGGCCACTGGAAGTCTGCCTCGGTTGGGCAGAGTCTGAAGACACACCTTATCACCCAAGAAAATGCTGTGCAGCCCCACTATAAATCCCACTGGGCATCGCACACCTGTACATACAAGAAGCAAGGATGCCCAACGCTGTTAGCTGAATCTGCTTCATCTTCTAATGCTACTCAGAGCTACTGAAAACTCCCCCACCCTCCTGGATGTGGACAAGCTTAAATGTCTCCATTCATTTTCAAATCTTGGAAATTAATTACGGACTCTATTTGTGTGGATTGTGTGGTGAAATCATAGCACTTGGAGGAGAAAATGCTTTAAAACAGTGGTTGGACCCAAAGGACCAGCTTGATTATTTTTATCCAAGGTATAAAAATACCAGACATGTATTTTTATCTCCCTTTGAAGGAATCTGTGGACCGGAGGGTAGGTTATAATACTTTCAAAGAATCTTGAGAAGTGAGAATTATAGCCACTTCAGAGAATTACCTATATGCCTCTAATAAATTCTCGTGAGGTTTGTCTGAAGATGGTGGTGGTTCAGAGAATGCCATAAAAACGCCTGGGGGACATCATAGAAACACTTTTTCCCTCTGCGACAACCGAGGGGATAGTGGGGAGCACGGCAGGATCGGCACACATTATGTAATGCCCCCCATCAGACTGCAGATGTGTGAACTAGTTTAAAACTTTTATTGGGCCTTTTATTGGACTGTGATACAGTCCCAGCCTCTTTGCAGTTGCCAACGTAGGCAGTCGCTTGCAAGTTACAACAAATTAAAATACCTAATGCTCAAGCTATTCTACACTTAGGGGTGGGGTGGGGAGTCCCAAACAGATAATATTTTGGGTGGTTATGCAGCCAGGTTCCTCCTGTGCCTTGTGATCCTCCTTGTGAGAGTCATGGCATTACCCATGGCTGCTTCTCTGCTTTGGAATAGCAACAGAGGTTCAAATTAAGGAGCAATCTTCTTAAATCCTTGCTCATGCTGTAATTGGTCTTTAAAACATTGATAATCTAATGCTGAGGTAGTTGGTGGGGTTTTTTTTAATGTCAGTTACCTATTTAAGTTAATGTAATGGACAGGTTTGGTACATGAAGTTTTTTCCCAATCTAAAATGTATGAACAGTTATAACTTTATTACCAAAGGCAGTCTCATTTATGTATCTTGTTCCTACCTAAGTGAAGCAGTCCTAACTTGAGTTGACATGTCTCCATGCATGGCTTTGATCTCAGTGACTGCGCTGTCAGCCAGAGAGCTGGGCTGCAGCACTGGGGGTTTGATGAGAAGGGGGTGTATGGGGGAGGTGGCAGTGAGACAGTGAGAAGGGATCAGTAGTTTACCTTCTGTTGTAAGACATGGAACTAAAGGAACCCAAAACACTGGTCAAATGGCAGGTTCTAAAATAAGTAAAAAACTACAATTATTTGTCCACTCTGCAGGCAGTTAAACAGTGAAACTCTTTGCAGTAGAATACTGTAGCTACCAAGATTTGACATAAGTTCAAACATCATTAGACAAATTATTGACACAAAGAGTCGTTGAGGACAATGAGAAACACCAGGATACAGCCCCAGGCTCCAACATTCATAAACCCCAGGCTGATGGCAACTAGCAGGACGTACTGGAGAAGCACCATGGTATCTTTTCTACTAATCACAGGTTTCTGCAGGAAATGGGAGAGCAGTATAGATGGACCTCTGGGCTGATCCATTATTACATTATTATCTTCCAGGTACTATCAACTGAGCTGAGCACAATCTAATCTGAAAGCCTTTGGATGGCTATGACTTCATGCGCAGCTATTAAACCATGTTGAAAAAAAGAATTCCAGAAAATCTTCTGGAGTTTCCAGATGTCCTTAAAATTGGATAATTCTATGCAGTTCAGTTCAGACAGATGAAGATGTCTGATTTCAGCATGGAAACTAAAATAGTCAGAGAAGGACAGCTAGAGAGTATCACAGCAGTAGGGAAAAGATAGTGAGGAGAAGAGAGAGAGGGGCAACACTTGCAGGGACCATCAGCAAGAAATGGGCTCTTTGGTCTCTTTGGGCCCTTTCTCATGCCCAAGGAGAATTAATTGCTCCAAGTATTCATCCCTTTTCAACCCCTGGCCACAGCAGCAGGAAAAGAATGCATCCCCTGAGTCCATTTTTGCATTTACTTTAAGCTTTTCATTGTAAAAGCAATGCAAACTGGCTTTAGTATAAGTGAGAATTAAGCATTGCACATATCGTTATGAAATCACAGGGGACCACAGTGAAATTTGATATGTTACTACACACATTTGTTAAATCAGCTCCCTTTAGAACCTGATTATCTTTTTAAACAAATTTTGTAAATGAGCTGTAATATTTTATATCCACTCAAAGCTTTTCAGGCCAAAGCACTTAAGCTTAAGGACCTGGAGCTGGAACCAGCTTTTGTTCTGTGTGTGGACGGCACCTGGCACAATGGGAGTCAGTCTCTGAGTCAGGTTCCCATGTGCTGCTACAACAGCAATAGCACTAATAATAACACCAGTAGAATGGAAATACTGACATTTCTGGGTCAGAAAATATTGGACAAAGAATGAATGAGGCAACCCTTAATTTTGAAATAAGGAGTTACAGAAAGCAACCAGAATCCAAGCTAAGAAGACGTTGTAGATTTTGAGGTCTAATCTAAAAGACACACCTCGTTAACATATGCATCAGAGCCTATTTGTGATTAAATCTATTCTGTCAAGAGCAAAAGATATTTCTAAGTAAGCTGAGTAAGTCAAGAGGATTTGACCAGTAAGTCACGATACAGGTATGTATACCTATTTACATCAAAAAGCTAGGCATTTATAGACAGTGTATAGGACTTGAAGAATTTCCGGCCTCATTAAAAAAAAAACAAAACCAAACCCAAAACAAACAACAAACTATGCTGTGTAAATACATTGTATTTACTTCTACTCTTTGGAAAGTATGGGTGGTTTCTTATTGGTATTCTGATTAAATGTTCTACTCAATATTTTGGCCAAACACCCAAATAGTTACTCTTAACTTCCAAATAGAAAATTGGAATCTCTACCTTTCTGTTAGGAAGCCTAGTGAGCAGAGTATGCAAATGGGGTGGTTTACATGCGGATTCCACCATTTGTAATTGGACCATGTCTGCAGTTTGGACAATAGTGAGTGGTGGTGTATGGTCTGTTCTCTGAGTAATTTCTACTTTGGTGCCTGGGCAGGTAAGCTAAAGAACGTAACTAACATGGACACTGTTTGAGGAGGTGAGAGACCACTGGATGTCATTATTTTTCCTTCTCTGAAGCTGAAGCAAGTCTTCTCTAAAGGTGGAAAATATGGCTATTACAGAAAGTAGTCAAGTTTGAATTTGAATGTTCTTGGTAGTTTGGAATGCTTCTTAATTTAAAATAGCTTTCCAAAGTCAGACTTCTTCATGACTCAGTGGAAACATACACATCCCTTTGCAAACGCAAGCAAAAACTTTGAACGGCCTAGTTCTGGTACAAATTGGTCAGTCTTCAAATGGCTCAACTAATTGGACAAGCCTCTCAACCTTCCAGAATGCTCAGACACTCGTATTGTGCTCTCTGAGCCTTCCCTCCCCAGTGACTTCAGAGCAGTCGACTTCAGACAGTTTTGTGGTAGCATAAAAGTAGAGTAGAAACTAAGCATAAACTTAGTCATAAAAGTCTCTTAGCGTTTGAAATCTTGTCATTAAGATTATGGAGCCCATTCCTGCAGCCACCAGAAGTCCTGTTTATTTGAGTGCAATAGCGGGCACATAAGCCAGGTGGAAAGTACCAAAATAAACAGTATCACACTTAGTTACTGTCGTGGTTTAACCCGGCCAGCAGCTAAAACACCCACACAGCTGTTTGCTCACTCCTTGCTTCAGTGGGATGGAGAAGAGAATTGGAAAAAAAAAGTAAAACTCGTGGACTGAGATAAAGACAGTTTAATATGACAGAAAAGGAAGATAATACTAATAATACTGACAGTGATAAAAGAATATACAAAACACGTGATGCACAGCACAATTGCCCACCACCCACAGATCACCAATGCCCAGCTAGTTTTGCCCACATGATCAAGAACCCCAGTCAGCTTCCCCCACGTTATATACTAAGCATCACGACATACGGTATGGAGTATCCCTTTGGCCAGTTTGGTTCAACTGTCCTGGCTGTGCCCCCTCCCAACTTCTCGTGCACCTGCAGCTCCCAGCTGACAGGGCAGTATCAGAAGCCAAAAAGTCCTTGACTTGGTGTAAACATTGCTCAGCAACAACCAAATTATCAGTGTGTTATCAGCATTATTCTCATCCTAAATCCAAAACACAGCACTGTGCCTGCTGCTAGGGAGAAAATTAACTCTATCCCAGCCGAAACCAGGACAGTTACTGCACAGGTATTTCCTCTTAGATAACACTGGTAAGCACTACTGGTTGCTACATTAAAAGTCAGGATTTTATTTTACGCCTTATTTTTGCAGTTTGACCTAGCTTGTCTGCATTGTCTGCCTACAACAATTCACTGTATTTATACATAGTGTCTTGTGAACAAAGCCATAAATCTTTGATGTTTGCAGAAAGACAGGAAGTTTTGAAGGGAGGGATTGATAGTGTTTGTTCTGATTTTGTACCAAAATATGCAGTACACAAGTGAGATTTGAAATTAATTCTCATATTGGGTCATGTGAAGGCCTAAAGGACCATACCTACTGAACACAGAAAATGAGGGAATTAGGGCAGAATTAGTCTGTATGAACACTACGCAAGCAAGAAGGGGAAGTAGGAAAACCCCCTGTTTGGAATTCAAGCGAGTATCTAGGAGTGATCAAATTGAGATCATCATTTTAAGAGCAAATTATTTATTTAACTGTTTTCATCTGTGTATGTTAAGCAGTTGATAATGAACATTTTAGGCTTTTTTGTCTAACATTATATGCTAGATAGCATATCTAGAAACGCCAGAACTGTTTTCCTTGTTGCCAAAGACACAACCAAAACATTAAGCTTGGAGTTAGTAGGTGCGTTTAATGAAAATGGAAAAATATTTCTTTAATGTATTATTTTTTCCTTGAAAATTTTCACAAGAAATAAAACCCGTTCCCAACCAGCTCCACATGTGATTGAGTTAAACTGTGTGGAATTAAATCTTAACAAGGGACCAATCTGAAATCTGTAGAAATCTCTGGGACCCCTTCTATTAATTTGAGTGGTCTTTTGATCAGGCCTTATATGAAGAAACACATTTATGAGTCCCAGAGATGGAACTCATTAAAATACATTTCCTTTATTTTACATGTGCAATTTAAATGATTTTATATTTTATAATTCCCTATGAAAATATTTTATTATGAGTTACATAAAGATAGGGAAGTTCTAGTGATACGGGAACTGGGCGGAAAACATTTGCTGGTGCAAATAAATATTGTTCTATTAGCTTTAAAAAAAACCTGCATTATTTGCAGTAACAAAAGATAAATGTGTATGTTAGCTCTTACACTCTTTTCAACAGCACAAATGTGATCATCAAATGTGACCTTTTATGTTATATGTGATCACCACCTCTACATGTTATAAATATGATTTAGTAAAAAAGTGGATCAGCAACATCCCCCTGGGAAAGTAGGTTAAAGGTGTCTGAAGTGTTTTTACTTGAATAAACCAAAGACTCCCAACATCCCAGCCTTAGCTCATGGTATCGTTAAATGTTTCCAAAACCCTCGTGCAAAAGATGCCTGCTGCCATGCAAGAGGAAGGATGCTCAGCCTTGCGGGTAATATTTTTGTGGAACACAGAGAAAGGGGTTTTCTGCCATGGTCTAATAGCTTGAGACAACTAGCAATACAAGACCTAAAGACCAATATGTGGCCTTCATACATAGAAGACNAACACGCGGCAAGGATGGAGATCTTGACTGTAAAATGGCAACAGGGGCTACTGCACCCTAAGTGCTGATAACCTTATGTGAAGTCATAGAAAGGGAATGACATAAAAAGTGGATTTTTTATTGTGTTTTGTCCCTCTCTCTCCCTCAGAGCTGCCACAGCAGAAATGTGCTTCTTGGGAAGGAAACCTGCGTTATTGTTTGGTTTCTGTTTTCTGCCAAGGGCACTGGCAGAAACTAAGGCTCTCCTGCTGCTTGGACAAGAGAGAGGAGTTTGCCAAACTTCTTAGTTTTTTTACTAATTTCAGTGGAAGGGAGCTGAATGATAGTACAGAATGCTTATGTACCTGCTATTTTACAGGGTTTTTTGATAGACGACCTTTTGCAAGAAATGGTTATTTACTATGTCATGAAAACTGACTCCGCAGCCCATGAATGGTGTTGAAATTGTTGATATTATTAGAATTTTTCCTTCACAGAAAGAAACACCACAACAATGATTTGCAATACATTCCCTGAAAGTGCATGATTTTATCTTGGTCTGAGCTATGTCTCATTAGAGACTGAGTTACATTCATGCTGCTTATCATATCATTAATTCTTTTTTTGCCACTGTTAATGTCTCAATAGATTTTTCTGTGTGTCACCCTCTACATACGAAATATTTACAGACACATACAGAGAAAATCTTAGGGGAAAAAAGAAAAAAAAAATCCTATCTTTAAAACAAATATGGAAAGGATAAATTTCTGAACCCAAGTTGTTGTTCCACTTCAGCTTCAAAGTGAGAGTTAATATTTAAAATACCTAGGATCCTTGAAAGTAATAAAATCTTGAAGAATTCTAATGTGCCTAATATAAGCCCAAAAAGAAAAAAAAAATCCTTTGAGTCTTTAAAATAATATTAGTTTTGCATGTCAGTTTTTCTTTAACATCAACTTTTTTGACTGTTTTATTGAAACTTCAACAGACAGTAGCTTATTTTTCCACAGTCTTAAGCACCTGAGATTTTTGGCTAATGGATACAAGACCAGTAAAATTTCCTATAAAATGTAACTTTATATGAGAACTTACATGAAGTTTATAGAATATATTCCAACATTTGCTTTTTCAAATCAAAATTCTTGATATTTGCAGGAAGCACATCAGCTGCATTGCAATGCAAAAGTGAAAATGATCAGCTGATGAATACAATTAAACAGAGATGTTTTCTCTGGAGTCACCACTTGCTTCCTGAGTACCTCTGTTTCCCACTTAAAGATCAATAAATACCAAGCACAAAACTTGGTGAAATCCTTTCTTTTGCTTTTAAAGAGCTATGAATTAGACCTTAAATTGAAGACAGAGATGTACAAAGACATTTTTAATGAAAAATTTCTGGCCTAGAACATATTCTGCAAATTACTGACACATTTACTCCTGTTACTCTTCATTACGCATTGTTTTAACAAAAAGATCCACCAGTGGACATGGTGGATTTTATATATATATATATACACACACACATGTATTAGCTAGCTAAAATCTAGACTCCAATAGACTATACTAGTCTTAATGAAAATGAGTAAGGACAGTGTTTGAGAGTCAAGAATGGCAAAAATAAAGATACACCAGTACTGGATTCATCCTTCAGAAGGAAATAGGCCCAGATAGTCGAAATAATATACTTCCTATAAATAATCTATCCATTCTAATTGTCACTACCCAAAAAAACCCTGCTTTCAGATAGGATCCTTCTCAAATTACTCCCTGTCAATTAGGGCTTCTAGCACAGGATTCTACACAGAAAGGGAGAAATGAGATAGAAAGGTCTACAATGGAAGAGAGCATTTCAGTATATGTTACCCTTTTGCAAGTCATACGTGAAAGTATTTTGAAGAGGAGACACTTCAGGGTTAATAAAACAGCACCAATCAATTGGATTTCCTACACAAAAGCTTTTGAAGAAGAACAAAAAGTGTTCTGAGAGTAGCAGTTATGTTTACTTCTATCCTTGCAGTTTACTCCAAGCTTACTAAAAAAAACCCCTTTATCTGTTACTTGTAAACAGAATAACAATTTCTAAGGTTTCACCAAATTAGACATTTCTGGGAAACGGGAATCAGCAATATCACTGAACAGAATGTTTCTGGTCCTCTTCTCTTCAAATCTGGTCCTAAACATGGAGAGCACCAAATCTGGCATGCTAGATCAGTGCCAATGCATCAGCTCACCTCCCACTGAAATTCAAGGAGCAACAGCTACTTGTATCCTGCCAAAATCTTCCCATACGCTCATCCTAATGCTTTTTTCAGTTGCCTTGGTTCAAAACTAAGAAAAGTTGACTTCATGTCCATCCGATTGTTTTCTATTATCACTCTGAACAGGTTTGGTGACCATTGTCTGAGTACTAATGGGCATTAATATATAAAAAAGCTACTAATAAAAACTGTCGGCCTTCACAGAGAGGCCAACTTAAATGCAATGTCCCTTTCTTTTCTCCTTTAGTGATGATGCCTTAAAATCTCTTATCTCTCACGTAAGCATGTTACAGCCCTCTTCTAGGTATCTGAGATCTGGGTTCAGTCGTGCAGGCAGTCAATGTGACTGTATAATTTTTCTCCTAATATATCTTGAATTTTGGAAGTAGTTTTGGTTACTGGTTGATGCTCTTAGAACTTTCTACGTGTGTCAGGATCCAGTCTCATATTATGAATTAATGAATTACCCCCAGTTTCTAAAGAATAACTACTTCAAGAACTGGCACAATATAAAGATATGAAATAAACCATTCCCATTCCTGCAGGAATAAGGAAAAAGCCACATCAAAATGTTACATAACCAGCACACACCCCCCAAAATTGATTATTCCAAGATTCAAAGGATGTTTCACATTAAGGAAGAACATCCCACAAGGTTCTGTGTCTCATCTGACCCTTGCTGAATCCACCCCTAAACTGCTGACCCTCGTTCTAGTCATACCGCAGTTTCCCAGAAGGGCTAAAGCCCTGGGTACATCTGGGGAACAAAAACTCACCGTGTTTCACTGCATACAGTTCAGAAAAAGTCAGGATTGTTCACACTGATATCAAATCTACTTGTATCCCTCCTTTCTCTTTTCTCCTCTCAAGTCATGGCCACTGTTCTGCCAGTTCTGCTTCTACCTCTGTTTTAATCTCCAGTTACTTCATTAAGTATCAGTTACCAAAGCTTTTCTTCTGTTTGGTGGACAATGCTTACTATTATTTAAGACCTGCACGCAGGCATTTGAATAGAACGGCTCAATAAGATAATAGAGGGCCATTGATCAGAAAGGGAGCTGAACTGGAAGATGTTCAAGCAGCCTGGACTTCCCCATGTTGAGGGTTATGTATGGATTCTGTCTGCTCCTTCATAAATAACACACATAGATAAAAGCACTTTAACCCTCAGTTGAAGTCAAAGAGTCTGAGTAGGTCTTGAATCAGCTTTATGTCATAATTTCTCACAGTCATTCCACTGTTCTGCTGTTTTCATTTAGAATGAATATAAACTATCCAGATTTAGTGTGAGTGTCTGCTTTCAGGAGCAGTGTGCTTAGAGATTCACTAAGTACGTGAGACGAATTCTCAGTACCAGTTTTTAAACAGGGATTGAGACTAAGTAATGGAAATAGCAGAGCCCATGGGATTGATTAAAAGCGTGTTGAGTTCTCTAATATTGAAAGCACGGTAATTAGAGCCCTGTATGACACAGAACTGTAAAATCCAGTTGATCAGACGCTCACGTACATGGGCTTCCCTTGCAGCGGTTAGCTAACACCAGAAATGTTCCTTACATGTCATGGAAAAAGCATTACTACTTTAGGAACCCAAGACATTGCACACTGAATTCGCATTCCCCTTACAGTAAATTGCTGTTTACCTGGAACATGTCATGCTATTCTGAAAGTCTGTCCAAAGGTCCATATTTCATGTCTGAGGAGGCCACGGCGATTACACTCCTCCGTGCGTCATTTGTTTCTCCCTGAAAACCGTGCACCCAACCGCTGCCCAAACGAAAGCGTAGAGGCTGGGGGGAAGGGAGGACACAATTATCCCTTTCCTCCAGGCAGGAGGAGAAAGCTGATACAACAGTAATAAGCGAAAGCCAGGTCTTTCCCACATTTATTGTCACGCCCATCGTAGCCAGTAACATTTCTTTAACAATAGTCAGTTTATAGAGAACTGCCTTCTATGGAAAGATTTGCTAACAGCCTTAAGTGGAAACTCCACTATAAAACCAACATGCTCATGGAAATAGTACTACAAAGGTATAAAAATAATGCATAAAAGTGACCCACTGATGCATTTACTGCAAAACCCAAGGACTAAAAATAAAATAACCTCAAAATATAAAATAAATACAATTTTTTTCTTTCCTTTTTGAAACACAGAAGTAGCTCTAATGAATCCTAAACTAAGAAAAAAACCCCATATTGTGATTGGAGCTGACAGTATTTTCACATTCTGCCCTTCAAAGACTCAACTCAGTTTCATTTTTACAAGACAGAATCTGGCAGTGTAAGAAAAATTCTCTTTAAAAATAAAAAAGAAAGAAAGAAGGAAGAAAAAAAAAAGAAGGTAAGAAAGTTCATTAGAACTGAATAATATTGACTGGTTTTCTTTCATTCTCACTACTCCAGTTGGTGAGCATTCAAATACTAAAAGAAAACATACCACCATCTCCAGAGATGCTGTATCAACAAAAACTCCTTCCGCTGGCATGATACAATATCTGTTTAACTAATCAGGGGGAAATTTATCATACAGGATTTGGTGGAGTTGTTTATGGAGTCATTAGCACAATGGTACTCAGCTCTCACATGCCATTTGTGCTCTTCAGAAGATGAAATGCTGCAGCTGGTTGGGAAATGAATGAAGGCCAAAACCTGAGTTTACATAAAATAGAGGACTTCATTTGAAAAAAATTCTATTGCTAGGATTTTGTGCATGTGTTGGTTGGTTTATTTACTCATTTATTTACTTGTTCTTTCAAAATAATGAACAGGTGCTGAAAACTATAAAGAAGTGATGTGCTGAAGCATTCACCAATACTGAAAAGCCGTACAGTTATTTCTTCTACACCTTGCTGTAAGAATATCACACTTTGCTAATGGGCTCATAAAAGAGCTTTTCCAAACATCAAAGTAATGGAGTGAATTCCTAGGATAATACTGAATCGCCTAAATTCTGCCTGGTGCTCTGTCTCTGATTCCCAGTTTTAAAAGTGAGATAACCTTTTGAATTTTAAAAACATTTGAGCTTGCTCAAGGACGCTCAAAGTCTTCCTGCAACCCTGTTCTTGTAAAACATGGCTTTAAGGAGAATTTTGGTAAAACAGAGTCTAGTTCTTCTCACATTCATTAAACGTTTAATTGATATGAGCATTACAAGGATTAAGTCAATAGTGTTTATAAAATGCATGGGAGATGCACTTTCAAAAGTGCTTTAATAAAAGTGACCAACAGATAAAGTTGCAGATCAAATTCAGGTTAGAGAGATATAAAGCAGTGTACATAGGAAAAGTAATAGTTTACAAGAAATAATTCCATAAAACAATTCTACAAAACTCCACTTCAACATATGATGTTAAAAAGAAAACAGAACAAAACAAAAATCAAATAGAATGCCAGGAATAATTAGGAAAAGAAAAGAATAGAGACCATTAATCATCATTATGTCGCTATATAAATCTGTGCTTCATCGCTTCGTAAGTACTAACGTGAGGTTCTTGTCTCCTCATCATGAAACAGATACAGTAAAGTTGGAAAAGGCTCAGGAGTCCTTGCGACACAAATTTCTGAGAGAGTATCCTGAGGCACTATGAATGATGGCATGCCTGCCTGTTCTCTGACTTTTTCTTGTACATCCCATTATCCATCACTCTTGGAGACAGTACAGTGAGCTGGCTGGACCCATGAGCTGGCCTGGCACATCATTTATTATGTTCTTGACAGATTTAAAAAAAGAATGAAGTGGGGGAGTAGTTTGCTTTAGTCAATGGGCTTGTCTGGGAGTGAAAAGGGAGGTGCCCTACTGAACACAGAAGGAAGAAGGTATTTTCACTACTGTTGGTAGCTTGCTTTACCAGAAGACCAACAGGTTTAGAAGAACCTGGAAAAGGCTGAGGGGTCTTAGGGAAGATGGAACTGATACTTAGGAAACATCTTAAAGTGGGTCCTTTTTCTCAGCAGCCGCACATAAGCTCTGTCAGGATTCAGCTACAGTTAAGTGCTCTTCGTGCAGACTCCGAGATAGCTAAAGCGCCTCTTCTTTTTGCTGACTGTGCATAGTGTTGGTAGTGTATGCCATGGGCAGGAGGAGAGGGGCAAACAAAGCAGGCTGCAACTTTTTCTTTAGAGTTATGATTAATATGTTCCATAACAATTAGAAAGTGTGGGATTTCCCGCTATAAGTAGACATTGTAGGATGCTTGGTAATGCTGTCCACATGGGGTAGTGTTGCTTGAAATCAAGGAGAATCAGGGCTTCAGAGACCTAGCACATCCTTGGGAATTAACCCAATCTCTTGTCCCACCTGGAACCTCTAGAGACTTGGATCAGAATGACATTCTGAGTCACAGATTCTTCCTTGACAGCGAATCAGTCACCGGATTCTTCCTGTAACTGTTTCTCTTTTGTCATATCCCCAGTGGAAGACCACAGTGTAACAGTGGATAGAAAAACCCTCAAAAACTAGAATTCCAGAAGAAAAGATTGTGGTCATCGCACTGAATGTGGGATCTCCCATGGGAGATGAACGACCTCAGGGAGCACAAGTTGCTGCACAGCAATTTCTCCAAGCATGTGTCACTGTTGAAGTTCAAAGACAAGCACCAGAAAGAGCAGACTCTCATCTGCATGTCATGGGGTCAACACCCATGCACAGTCTAGATGGACCCAAATGCATGCAATAGAAGAGTGGTGCCCTGTGGTTATGGTAATGACATAGTTCATGGAATATCTCTCCATTTGGTGATATTAGGAATCCATGTATACTTGCAGGATGAGAGAGAAACACGAAGATTCCTGCTCTTTAATTTATTAGTGTTATCATTTATTGATTCCCTCCACTGCAGCAAACGGCAAAGCTGAAGGAAACTAGCATGTCTATCTTTACACGCAGCCTTTTCTCCATGTGTGAAATGAAAAGCTCTGCAACTTCTGTACACATCGTGGTATCTCTTAGTGTCACACATCTCCTGTTACTGAGCAGCAAAGGAGCACGGTACACTGAAGTACACAGCTCTGCATCAGCCTTGCATGCTACTTTTGCTGGAATGACAAAACACAGAGCAAGGCACACCCAGACTGTCATTTATCAGCACCTTAAGGTTTACCTATAGAAATAAATTTTAATAAAATTCAACTAATTGTTCATTGTTCACTTCATCAAAATCTTCTGCTAAAACTTTTATGAGGGTTTGTGATACATTTAAGGTCAATTATACATTGAAATGCTTATAGGTGAATATTTGTTTTTCAACTTCAGAAAATGGATCAGGCTTTTACATGGAAGCACAAGGACTTACTCTTTACAAATATTTAAATGCAGCCCATTTAACCATGACTTTATTGGTATTATGGAAGCACTGATAGCAACTCTATAATCAATGTTCAATTAGGCATGAAAACAAATACTGATTGAAACCAAATTACTACACGTCAGTTCCTCTTACAGATATGTTGTTCTTCCCAAGCAAAACATCTGGAAAACTGCCCTAGCAGGGCCATTGAGGCTTTCCTTAATGTCAAGGGATCCCTGGCAATCTGCACAACCTTTAGTCCTAATTCCTGCAAGTTATTAGCAAGAGACACAGATGTTAGGTTAATGCTTGCATGTGCTTCGTGGACATGAATTCTATCACACTGCTGCAGGTATCATTACATTAGGACAGCTATTAATTAGCGTGGGTTTTAGAGCAGGTTTACAAATAATTTCAGCTGAGTGTTTGGCCTTGATCTGAAGGGCTGCCATAATTTTTTTCCCTGTCCAAGACATTTCCACTTGCAAGTAGCTTTTCTACGAATTGGATCTTTTACAGAAATTAAAATTAGCCAAAATCTTATATACGGGGTAAATATTGTAAAGAAAAATATTGTAAAAACACCTAAAAGGAGAGTTATTCACATTGTTGCTCATTACTGTTTGCATTAAAGAAACCGATGTGAGACGACAAGTGCCAACATATCAAAATGTATCACAGACCTTAAAGCAGGTAAGTGTTAGTAAAGAACAACACTGGGGGAAGAAGAAACAAGTCAGAAAAAGAGCTTGAAGTTCTTTATAGAAAAGACATGTTTTCCTTGATGGGAGTCAAAATTGTCTCTCCTGGATCATAGAAAATCATCTGAGGAGGGTTGCCTCCAAAGCACCCTAGATCTAAGACTGCACAGAAGTGAGTTACATGGTCATGGACCTCATTAAGGGGAACTGCAGGTGGAGGACAATGTGCAGGCAGGAGTTGTGGTGATCCTCAGGATTTTAAATTGTGCTGCTCCTCCCTCAGATGGAGAAATTAGAATTAAATTTGTTGTGCCTCCTCCTGCAGTCAAGAGGTCTCAATTCTCTTGTTAGTGGGTAGCGCAACTGCTTTGCTCTCCTCCTCTTTTTTCATGGCAAAAGAACTCACCAGAAGTGGACCTTTTCGCATGATTTCTTTTCATCAGTCATCACATCCATCCATCAGGTACAGAAACATCTGGGCAAGCTAGTTAATGTGTAGCTGACTTCAGTTAATGTTTATAATTAAGCCATGAGATTCAACAAGCAGTGCATTTCTGAGGGATTATCACACACCTCAGGTGCAGTATGAGGCACCAGCCAAAAGCCAAGTGACTTCAGCTACTCAAAGAGTGCAATAATCCCTCAGAAATCTATTAACTGTGAGTGCCTTATAGCTATTATGGTATGGAAACTCCAAGGTAAAAAGGTCATACCTGTGCTTTTAATGAGAAATATTGACACATGTATGACATCACTGCCGGCCAATCAGAAATCACCATTGTTACCCACTGTTCGCAACCATTTTATAAAAGCCAAAAGTTATAAAGCAGTTTACAGTGCTCTGAAAATCAAATAGATCACTTATATATTGAAAACTCATTAAAAAAATTTAAAATATGTCTTTTATATACAAAACATGTTCAGGTCTACCCTTTCTTCATGTCCATCATAATATGAATGAATCAAGTGCTGGAATCTCTCATATACATAATATTAAGCATATTAATTATTACAAACTATACATTTTCAATAATATTTGCAGGCTTTAATGAATACCTATGTCTTGTCTTTCAGGATCACACTCCTCCTTCTGTCCCAGCACTGCTCCCAGCATCCTAACAATATATCCTTTTCAACTGGTTGCTGAAAGAAATACTGGTCACCAAAATTGTACAAAGCTGGCGTTTTCCAAATCCAAATCCAAAAATAATTTTTAGTCCAGATGGACAAATAGGACGGAGAAAATCCACCCCCCCCCAACTCTGCCCCCCGAAATCTGAGCTGGGGAGATGGCTCATTGACTTTGGCCAAAAACATGTCAGGAATGACTCCATTGTGCCATGGACTAATCTAACAATTCAGCAGTACCGTAAACTCGTCTAATCAAATGCAGTATCCAGAAATCTTTCCCCATGTTGCTTAAATTGCTAGCAATAGATACAATCTCAAGGGTCAAATCAGGTAAAGGAACCTGTTATTTGTCAAACGATAGCAAAACGCAAATTTTATGTATGATGATTTATTCAGAGGACAGCAAAACTACGTGCAGATTTTCTTCAGAACTGGGAAACTTTCATGCTTACTAAAACATGGCAATTTGCAAGACATTTATGTTACTGCATCAGCTGGTGACTCCTGCTGTGATAATGTAGTCTATTGGGTATGATGAAGGGCCACTCAGATGTGATTTTTTTTTTAATTGCATGAATATGACTGAACAACGTTAAGCATTCAGTGTATAATGGTTTGAGAAAATAAGTGGGCCTTTCTTTATGCCTTGCAGAGTCAACAAATACGCTCTGTCAGGCCAGTGAGAAAAATTGAGTGACAGATCTAAGAAGCTTTTCGGAAGAACACATTGATATTTCAATCTGCAGTTTCCATGCTCCAGCTGATGTCAGCCGTTGGGTGAAAGCCTAGATATCAGGTAGCCAAGACAAGCATCTAGCTGCCACTTAAAAGCTATCTCTTTCAGAGAAGAACTGAAGTAGTATTCTTCCTGTGGCTGTGCCTGCCAGGCAGCAGACAGATGCCCGCTGTGCTAGCTGCACCTCCCATATTCCAGAGTGCAGTGCGCGTGGCCTGAAACCGAGCTACAGATTACAAAGGACCGCAGCAAAGGATAGACTCATGGATTTCATCCCTAATTCTTGAGCCAAGGGCATTAATGGAAATACAGCTAAGTCAAAAAATAGAGTGACAAAAGCTACTTTGTTTTTGTAAGCAGTGATGACATTATGAAAGTACTGGTCATAGAAAATAAACCTGGATCAAACTGATCACAAGCTGAGTCAGTTTAAATTACCTGGAAAGTGAAGCAAACAAACATACTCAAACCCAATATTTCTTAATTTCAGAAAGAGAAGTTTCAGGACCTTAACTCACCCAGTGTGTGCAGTCAACTGGACTTCAGAATTCCCAAGTATCAGCATGGAGGAGGAGGAGGTTCGGCACACTGCAACTCAGAATTTTCTGGAGCTTGTGACCTCAGGAAATGGAAACTTGCAGAGAAGAGGTTTGGAGGTGAGGTAGAGCACTGCCAGATGGCTAACAGAAACAAGGGGATAGAAAAGAATCATGCTGAGGTAGAGGAAAAACAACTCCAAAAGCTTAATGAGTTCAGATCAGGAGAAATGACTAATCTCCTCCTCAGAGCGCTGCAAGAACTGGCATGTGAAACTTCAGCTCCGGTAGCAAGTGGTTTTGCTACCCCAGCATGTTGCATAAAAAGTTTCTTTGTGATAGAATCATAGCGCGTGTAACTTCAACTGAAGGAAACAGAACAGAAGAGAAGCTTGTGCACCAAAGAGATGAGAAAAGTGGGTAAAATACAGGAACAGTGAATATTCTAGTAGGAGTGTCTGAAACATTTCATATAGTGTCACATGGGAAATATTTAAAAGACGAGAAGATTAGCGCCAAAATGGGCAAATGGGCTCAACCACCAGATTTGGGCTGAGGTAGACCTCTTCTTTCCATTCATATTAGCTGAGACCTTGCTTGTGTTCACCTTCCATTGTCACACGGTCCACGGGTTGCTTTTTGTGCAGATATCACTAACAGATCATCCACAGCAATAGTATTCCTGGGCATTCTGATATATCCTGTTCTTTCTAACATATACTAGTTTAGTTTCATCTGTGGTTTCACCTACTGCAATGGAGAGCAGACTTGGTGTGGGGGTATTTGGCTAAAAGGCAGTTATCAGGAAAGCAGGCTAGATGTACTGCTTCTGACTATGTCAAGCTACCGTTAGAAACTGTATTCATGAGTTTTGTGGAACGCTTTGCTGGCTTTCTTGGATAGGATGTAAAATTCTGATTTTTTCTTTCCTCACCTCTTCCCAAATATTTTTGTTTCTTTGGATGCTCTCAAAAACATTATATATGCCTTGTGGCATGCACTGTGCCACTCTTCAATTAAATAATTGTTGATAATTCAAACAAGCATCTTAATCCCCTCTTCCATGTATCCAAACATGGAAGTAATTTTCTAGAGAAACATCCCCAAACTTCCTTATATTCCTCCTTCAAATCTATGATGATGTTGCACCTAGTTTTCTCCTGTACAGATAGTTTTAAATATAACAGTTTGTATTGTCTTGTTTCCTTCCACTCCTTATTGACTGTCTGATCTGGTACATATACTGTGGACTCTTCATAGCAGGAACCATCATTTTGATTTGATAGCATCTACAACAGGAGCTCCTGGTTCCTACTGGAGAAATGCTGCTCCAGTACAAGAAAAGAAAGGACACATTACTGTGTGCTAGTGAACTAAAACAAGCATTCTCAGGTAAAAAGCAAAAAAGTGTCATTATCTGTATCAGAAATTGGTAGGAGGCAGAGGTTGAACTTCAGATGATTGCCATGAATGCTATGATTGCCTTTTGCCATTTTAAAGAGTGAAGCAAAAGAGAACTTGAAATGCTCTCCCTGGAACAAAAGTTTTCCGTAAGTGTAGTACAGCTCATCCCCTTTACTCAAAATCTGAAGGGAAGGGTGCTGCAGTGGGCCCCACATTACATTTGATAATAGTGCCGCTGCTTCTCTAATGAGTGGGTCACAGTTTGAACCAGAAATTATGGATGTATTCATGTTCTAAGAGCAGTATTACCACATACGTGTCAAGAGTTCAGGCCATTCCTCAGTCTGAACAGATCTAAACTCCCAAAATGTTGCTATGACCTGAACTGATAGAGATTTTGTCATGTTTGTCCTGATGTGACACAGCAGCCCCCCTGCAGATATACAAATGGAACATGGCTAATGTAAATATTCTCATATGACCGTTTATAGCTTTCTGACCTCCAGTATTTTCTCATCGTTTCTTTTTGCCTTCCAAAGATCTGCTTATCTAACATCTCAAAAGTCACTCTGGGATGGCTGACTTTGGTCCAGCATCCAGCATCCAGGGTCTGATTCCACTTTCAGTAAAAGTGAATGCCTTTTGTTTAAAAATGTAGCAACAAATCACAGTAAGTTCAGGAAACAGTGGCACTGTGCACTTAAGATATAAAAGGATGTTAACAGGCTGTTCTGTCCAAAAATCTTGAAATGGGAATCTATTTCTTAATACTCTTCCAAATTCCAAATATATTACAGCAAACACAAATTATCACTGTGCCACCAATGTGGTTATTAAAGCCTTGGAATGCCTTTTATTATACTGACTCCAGCATTATTTCAGTGTCCTGTCCCCAAAATAGTCATTCCATTACCCTAAGAGGTAATTAGCAAGCCTGAGTTCTTTGGGATGTTGTGATAATATGCTGATATTACAGATTTATACCCCTTGGATCCAGATCATAGTTGCTTGCAAACCAGGCCAACCAATGAGAGAAAAAATTAGTGTTTGCCAGATGAAAAAAAAAAGGCAGAATCACCAGAAAGGAAAACGTTATTTAGTTACCAGCTCTTCTAGGCATATCAAACAGTGGTGACTATGGAAGCGAGTGGACCTTTTGGGTCAACACAGACTATTCGTGGGTCCAGGTGAGAATGAGGTAAATATTAAATGCTTAGGGTGAAATGCTGGTCACACCAACAAAACTCCCATTGATTTCAGTGTGGCCAGCATTTCACTTTTCAGTGCAATTAATTGCTCCAGCAGTTATCTGCACCTGTGACTCCATAGGTTCAATATCCAAAATGAGACTGGTCACTAAAAGACCCTTAAAAATGAGATATTTTTTTTTAAAAAAAGAGGAACTCCATAAAAAAAAGTATTTGACAGTGTCCATAAAAATGGAATTATTGTTCAGTGCAAAATGTAAGCTGAGGTGACAGCCAGAAAAAACCTACTTATAAAACTTTGCTTGATATGGAAAACAAGTGTCAGCTCCTCGCTGCTGTCTTGTTAATACATGAAAATAAAAGAAATCCTATAAGGTCTATGGGAGCTTATTGTGGATGAGTAATATTGAAGGCACCCTCATAAAATGCATAATGCAGTTGGTAATCTTTAGCAGATCTCAGGGGTTTTGTCGCTTTTTTTTTTTCCTCCCCTTTTCTTTCCTTTCCCTCCTTTTTCAACATCTGTTTTAGGTCACCTTTGAATCCCACCTTCTCTCCGGGAAAGCAACACAATAGTGTGCTCAGCAAAGTCCCCCAATACACTCTCACACACACATTCTCCGAATGACAAATAATCTCCATATATCTTCTGGGAACAATAAAAATCCTTGGATGTGCTCCCAGAGACCTCAGGAAGTTCAAAAATCTTTAGAGGGGGGCCCTGGATTGAGGTTTTATCTCTAGAATTTTACATAACAAACTTGGTAAGCATTGTATAACAGTTAATACATATTCAATGGCCAAAAAAAAAAGGAAAAAAGGCATTAAAAATAACACTGGGGCAGGTCAAGCGAGTCAAAGGCCTGGTGAGCTGTGATCGCTTCATGGTGAGGGCTGGGATTCCTCTTTTTTATCACAGTTGTGCTGTGCTTGCCGGTGTTTTGGAACCACGGTTGCTCCCAGTGATGGACTGCCGTGCAGGGAAGAGCTGCTGAAGCTCAGACAGGGCTAACAGAGCTGAATGGTTTTCATGTGTTCCCCACTGTGTTGAAATGTCTTCTCCTTCCCCGTGTTTCCTATATCATGTAAAGCTCCCTGGCACCATCTCCACAGCTTTGTCTGACACTTCTGAACTTGTTTAGGCGACACCTTCCCACTGTTTTTCTTTTATTAACTGTAGTCTGAGACTGGTCAGCTGAGTCACACGGCACCACTATATGGCTGAGTTACTAATACTTTTATAAAAGAGAGGATTTTCTAGAGATCTGTGTAGATGGTTCGAACATGAATGTTCTAATGTGTATAAATATACCTGTGCAGATACTTAGAAGACACTCTCTGCATGAGAAAACCAAAGGAGCTTTGTGAACTACCAAGCAAATAGAAAAAAGGATTATTGTTAAGGAAATCACAAATCTTAAAAGTGAACTAATGGAGTACTGGATCATTCGCCCATGGGGAAAGAAATAAATCTTTGTTCACTGTTGTTTTCTAGTTTGATGGGTTTATTGATCGCAGAGATCATCCCATGAGGAAAGGACAATAGAAGATGATCACTCACCATCTGGATATAATAGAAATAATGAGTAAGTGACATTCAGTTGCCTCATTCACACTAATATATATGTGTGTTCAGGCTTTTGTCACACATTTTTCCTATACGCTACACGATGCAGTGTAAAAGTAGCAATGGGCCAAGACTGAAACTCCGTGAACTCTGACAATAATATGCTTTAGCCTCTCCAGTGAGTTCAGTCAAGCTCAAATCATCTCTGGCAATAATTATTTCCAAAGTGTGAAAGAATCTCATTTCTGTTAAGTTATTCTTCAATAGTCATGGTCACGTGTGATTCATCTTACAGTAAGTGAAATGAATCACAGTGCTGACAATGACATTTTCATTGATCCTCCCTAAAGTACGGCAGGCTGTTTGCACTCAGTCGTGCCAATTTTTAATAACAATTGCTTTTAGTGTTAAAGTATGGGTATCGATGCTGGCTAAATGTCATCTTATTGTGCTCAGAAGAGGCTAATTTACCCTGCCAACAAGCAAAAGAGTATTAAAAGGAGGAAATGCTGAAGAATTCCATAAGAGTGGAATTCGTCCCCATATAGAAGGCCAGCGTGAGGCCCAGGAGCTATTTTAGTGGGACTTTAAGCCATAGCAATTTAAGTGGGATTTAAGTTGTGCGCAGAGCTGCGCTGGCTTCCTGCACAGAAAGGACTTTCGACCAAAGACATTATGAGGAAGATGCAAAGGGATTACAAGCGTTATAGGTACATTTCCATCCCTGAGGCTCAGGATATGAATACACACGAAACCTACAAGAAGAACGAGGGTGCACACCCCCTGTGTGTTAGCTGTGTGGTCATGATAAATGAGAGGTAGATTATCTTTAAGGGAAAGAAAGTTTGTGCAACACCAGTATATTTTGAACTAGCTATTGCATCCTTCAAGCACCCCTTATTGCCAAATGAAAACAAACCCTGTCTGCCACCAAAACCAGCCTTTTAAGATGCAGCATCAGTCACTCTGGACTCAAGACCACATGAAATGACTCTGTGGCTTCCAAGCTGCAGCTAGTTTGTGTGGAGCTTAGGCAGGGTGAACATATGGCTGTCTCTACTCACTCATGCAGATAAACCTTAAGATAGCTAAGCACAGACTCTGCAAAAGCCAGTGCACAAAGTCAGGAAACCTCTGTACGATCTAATGACAAATACTGAGAAGTAAAGTGTCACTGAGGCCACCTTTCCCTGGATGCATTGACCACCTGAAGTCAGCTTTGCTGAAACCCTGAAATCCCCCTGCACTACTTGCCTGCCTTCCTTCACCTTCTTGCTGGGTTAATATTAATATATACAAATTTCCCAAGATGGTGGCCTAGGAAGCCAGTGCATTAATGCCAATACTTGCACTGGCACAACAGAAAAAGTGGCATGGAAGGAGTATCTGCAGTCAACAAGGAGGGTGGAACAAGCAGTACTGCTTTTTAACAGTGTATAAATGTTCACAAAATGATAGCATGAAGTTCTGTCTTTCAATGGGATTTAGCTGTCTCTCTTCCCTTAAGATTTAAAAACAGGATGCCTAAAGTGTTAAGGCTAGGTGTATCAGACTCTCACTGCACCTGGCTACTGGAGGAAAGGAAGGTGTTGGCATCTATGGTTGTCTTCTGCTTCCCAAATGACCCAATGGACTATATTCCTATCTGGGATTGGCGATCAGGTTCATCCTTTGCCTGATCTAGAGGTGAGACTGGAGTTAATGAGCAAATCACTGGAAGAAGGCAGAAGACCAGTGCAGCTGCCAGCTTCTCCTTCTGGTGATGGTTTATATGAAGCTATGTGTACTTGGAGCCTATTAGACATTTGAGAGATTTACTGAGAAAAATACCTCCACTGAAATTGGCAGCTGTAAATTTTGGGTGACATGCCAGAAGTTTAAGTGCCTAAATCCACTTTGTGAATTTAGTTCTCAGGATGCATGTAAAAGGATTTCAGCCATTAGTATGCACAATCACAGGTAGAAAGAAATTTGCCAAAGACCAAGGACAAAATACATTTGCCTGGAAAACACTTTTCCATTAATTTTACTAGAATATATGTTGATCTTCAGCCTTCATAATTCTGCAAATCTTTTCATTTACAAATCATGAGGTGAAGCTTCTGAAAGGTTTAGGTATCTAAGGTCGCACTCAGGGCCTATCAGACCTTTTATAAAGACTAGTTAGATTAGTCCTTGTTTTTCATTTTAATTGGTTAGAATAGACATAATTCTATTTATATGAACTGTAGCAATCATTTTAATAATGATCAGACTTCACTAACTAAACCAAAGTAAAATCATTAGATTTTTAAATAAAAAATATTTTTAAGTAATTCTGTGTAATAAATGTTAACAACATTTCTGGGTGACTATTCTTAAGTAGTCTGCATGAAGTTTTTGAAAACTACAGTCAGTGACTTCTGGGCTATTTTTGCAAACTAGAAAACAGGCTCAGCAGTCTCGTTTCTTAAACTTATTTAACATCGTTACTGAAGCAGAAACTTATCATGCACGCATGTGAAGCAGAGTCATTTGACTTTGACTGGTGCATACCTTTGGATACAGAGATAAACTGTACTGAGTCATGTATGGTATGTTTTTCTAAGCATTATAGCCATGCTCAAAAGATCAAATTTCTGTCTCAGTTTCAAAGCTTCATTTTTATGAATAGGAGGTAGACTGTATTTTTAATTTTTTAACAAATTAAAATCAGTTCAAATGTGCTGGCCTCAGCACAAGGAATATATATTGTGTAACTACTTTTTATTGCTACCTCTTTTTTTCTTCTAAGGATGTAGACATATTTATGAAAGAGAATAACTTGGATCCCAGCATCAGGCAGCAAGGCAAGAATGATGCTCTCTTGCTTAAGGTGCTAGACTATGATTAATGAAATCTATGCTAAATTCTTTACTTTTCTATGTGTCATCATTTAACCTCATAGTGCCTCAGTTCCCCATTTGCAAAACAGACATAATATTTTCATACTTTACGGGACCCCAAGAGGATTCTTTAAATGGATTCTTCTTTGAAATGCTCAAGATTTTAAGTACTGTAAATGAATCAGCCTTATTTATAGCTGTGCCATAAAGCTACTTTATATATCACTATATGAGAGGAAGCCAGGGTTCAGCCAAGTCAGCTGAGGATGGGATTTTTGTATGGAAAGAAAGTTAAGTTGGCGTGGCCACAAAGGTCTAGTAAGAAAGTGAGGGATGAGAGGAATCTGGGCTTCTACTTTTCTATTGAGTTCAGGTTTGGGGTTTTTTTGGTGGGTTTTTTCATATTCATATCCTGAACTTTTGCATAGGTGCTTTGTGCTCTGGGATTAGTATATCACCAATAACTCAATAGTAAATCTTAACTCATGGTTAGAAGAGCCTTAGTTATCACAGAAAGGCTGATTCTCTAAACGGAAATACATAGCTAAACCCTAATGCCCATGAAGCCTTGGGTCAAAGGGGCTTCTTCAGAGAAAGACCCTTATACTGAGCTGTTGACTTCAGCTGAGTTTGAGCAGCATCAGCATCCAGGCAGAAGGTGAAACCAGACAGCCCAGTAGTGTGTTTAGGGTGATTTCATCCCAGGCACACTGTATTCCCAAAAGAGCCCCTGGAAGCAACCTAGAAAGATTCCTATGAGCTCTTAGGATCCTTAACACTTATTCTTACTTTTGAAAAAAGTTCTGTTTTCTTAAAGCTCATCATGAACAAGAAAAAAAAGTCTAAACACAGCACCTCCACATTTTACCTGAAGAGCATTTTGGCGATCCTTTTGGCTCTGTGAGGACTTTGATGCTGGGCGAGCCGAGCAAAGCAAGCCTGCCTCTGCGCAGAGGTGCTGTGGGTCCACGGAGTGCCGCCGGGATCCTTCTCCAGGGCTGCGTATAGCTTTCTGCTTGGCCATTTCCTCCGCACTTTGCTAGCACAGCGTGAAGCGCACTATTAGAAACAGAGGATATTGCAGACTTGCAAACATTTATTGGGCAACTTCTAGCTTGGTGTCAAGTTATGGTCATATCATGTTTCCGAGAAGGTCTTGGAGAATGTTAGTGTTTCAAAGAAGGCCCTGCTGAGAATTCCCCTTTCACAGGAGTGAAAGGCAACACTGTTTAAGGAGATGGAGGTAAAGATATAAAGCCTCTCTTCTGGGCTGACCCAGCAAAATATTCCATTAGCTCAAATGGCAGAGCAATTGCCTTCAAAAACCCAAAGATGAAGTCTTAGATCCCCCTGCAGACTTATTCTGAGCATATCATGTCATAACTGGTATGTAATTCATATTCTTTAATTAGACAGCTCTTTGATGACCTGTAACTGGATGTTTTAGTGGAAAGAACATTAAAATCCTTTTACATGCAATGGAATCAAATTTTGTGGCAAAAAGAGTCACAGAAATATGCTTTTGCTAAGGAAAAAAGCGCCTGCTGATGAGAAATTACTTGATTACGGCATGTAAGTATTCTTACAGAGGGAGAGAGAGGAAGAAAGCATTGAAAGATCTGTTAATCTAGTAGAGGAAGGTTTAGCAAAAACCTATGCTGGAAATGTAAAGCTAGATGGATTCAAATTAGAAACCAGATACAAATTTTTAATAGCAAAGCTGATTAAACAATAGAACAAAGAGAAAGGGACAGGCTGCTTTCTCCCTCTTTTGATGTCTCCATCCTAAACACTGAATAGTCTCTCAAAGGTATACTGCAGTCGGATGCAAACTCCTGGCTCAGTACGGTCATAGCTCAATGAAATTATAGGATGTGTTATATGCAAGCCAGACTGGATGACCTAATCGCTACTTCTGCCCTTAACATCTATGAATACATCTGACACTACAGCTTGTTTCTTTGAAATTCTAGAACGAAAAATGTATTTTTATTAGTTAATTTGTTGCCATAGTAGCATTCGTTGAGCTAGAGAGGGGCTAGATTCCCAAGGGGCATAGACCAGGTATTTTTTGTAAGAGTTCTCCTTTTTCTGTCTGTCATTTTACCACTGCTGGGGTCACCAAAGCATATGAGATAGAGGGAAAGAAAAAAAAAAAAAAGGAGCCTCCAATGGCATTTTTTTTAATGAGGACCATTTGATTCTGGAACTTGATCTTTCTCTGGCTAAAATAATCCTGAGCTGTTGAACTAGAAGACTTTTCTTTTTTTTAAATGTTGAACAATGCGGAAAGACATGTTTTTCTTTTCCACCCCCTCTAGTATTATCATGTTCTTTCTGTTTCCCCTTAAAATGTAATGTTTTCTTCATACAAATAACATGTAGCACCCCCAGTAACTTCATATTAAAGTCTGGAAAAGAGGTTTGGAGGGCTCAGCAGGGTTGAGTTAGTATGCCATACAAAGAGGTACATAGAAAATGTGTCGTTTTAAGCCAATTATCATTACAAAGGCCTGTGGCTTGTTATCTGGTGTTCCTTTTCTAGGATTTCAATACCTGAACTGAAGTGCAGCTAAGCTAACCAAATAAATTGAAGACTGTTTGAATGAGTTTTATGGCAGTGATATCATTATTTAAAAGACTGGGATTTCAGATTTTCCTAACAGTGTTGGAAATCACAGAAAAAGGTTAAGCCCAAATACACAAAATAAATCCAGGGGTTTTAAAATTTCCATTTCAAAGCAATTAACCTATTTTACAGTCTTTCCACAAATAATGGAGATAAAGGTTGAAATGATTCAGAAAATACTTGGATGGAAGACATGATGGTCTCTGCACACTGAATCACGTCACTGAACCCAGTTTATTTGATAAACTTGCCAATCCTGAACTGTGAAGTTGAGAATAGTAAGTGATTATCAAAAAACATTTTATAAGTACTTTTTCATATCACTGTATTCAGAATCAAAAGGTGCCTTTTTTCCAGGTGGGGAACAAACAGATATTAACTGTTGTATCTGTAGGAGATGTGTGTGCAGTGGTAGAGGCACACTCCCTGCATTTAGGGTGTAGCCACTGCCTCTGTAACAACCCCGTAATATCAGTTGCAAAGCTGGTGGGCAGCTCGTTACTGAGCTGAACTCTCATTCTTCGCTGGAGAGGATGATCTTGGTTTCCACTTATTTCACAAGACCGTTTTAGGTTGCTACACACTTACGTAAATCCCTTACTTATGAATTCTAACTCCAGTAGGCATAAGGCTGAAGTAAGGAAGAGCTGTAAAAATGATAGCTAAATTCACAGATACTGCAGAGTGGGGCATCTGCTGGTCACCAAAGTACTAAGATAGATGCACAGGAGGAAAAATGTCCTGAGAAGACTTTGAACCATGTGCAACACCTACAAGGTAGCTCACAATTAACCCCTAGTATATGTCAAAAATAACTAATTTGGTAAAAAGAATGTAGCAAACCTTCTCTGACAGAAAATGACAGTCCTTGGAAGACTTCCCGGTGCCACGCAGTAGAGGTGGGTAGCTAAAGCAGAGCAATCTAGATTCTCTGGCTCAGGCTGCTGGCCCATTACTCTGACTAGACCCCATGGTGCCCCTTTTGGCCCCAGCAGTGAGTGATATAGCCTCTATTTGCCATATAGCAAAGAAACCAAAGGGGCAAATCCCGAACAGGGTTGAACCGTGTGGTAGGGCAAAGCAGAGTGTGTCTAGTCCTGATGCTATGGGCAGATTCTGATCCAGCCAGTGGCATTCACAGGTTGAGCAGTGATGGGGATGGCAGAGTATCTGCATGTTTGTCCTTATGCGCTGATAGCGGTCGCTGTAGCAGAGTAGCTGGCATGAATTCGGGTCTCCCTGAGGAGCAGCCATATGAACTCATGAAGCTCCAGGCTGTTTTGAAATGTGTTTCTGAAAGTGCTAGCCCCTGAGTGGTCCAGAACTGGGTTTTTTTCCTTCTGCGGAGGTGCCTTCAGCTCACTTTTTGTTTTGGTTCAGAAACAAAAAAACAGAGGCAAGCTAAGTGAGTGGATACAGGATAAAAGGCAAAAGAGACAGCTCTTGTATAATATCCCTATCCTTGCTCTTTCACCCTTCTCCTTGAGCCAGAAAGTCGGTATATCATATCTAAATAAACAGTGACAGGCAAAAATCACAGTGTGGGAAAGTGCGCTGAGATTGACCAGCATCATCCAAGATTCACACATGACTGGTTATTAGACAAATTTCTGCTCTTTGCCTGCCTTAACTTCCACGCTCAAGCTGTGCTTTTGGAGAAGTAGCGGCTCATGGGAGCAGGCTTGCGTGCTTCGAGGCGCATGGGAGCCCTTCTCCTTGATGCTCCCGTGCCAGCAGAGACAGCCCAGCACATGAGGAGGCTGAAGATGTGTTTTATGCCTGGCATTTCAAAAAGGCACGGCTGCAGCATCTGAGTGGGGAGGTCCCACGACACCAGGGCGCAGTTAGCGAGGGAATGTGGTCTCCCAGGTGCTGTCAAGTATGTTTTTCCAAAACAACGCAGATACAACCTTTATGGCTTAGAGTGAATACTGTACAGGAAATTAAATACATGTGACAGAGACAAGTGGAGCCAAGAGACCTCATAAACGCAGATGGAGCCATCTGTATCTCCAGTTCAGAGAGCACCTGTTAACAGCTTACATGCCACATGCATCCTGCTGTTGGAAGAGTCCTCAGGAGACCTGATTCCCAATCCTCCTCGTTCATCACCAGGCTTCACCTTTTCCCCCTAGAGAGGATCATAGGAAGGAGAGGGGTAACAGATGCTGATCCAGCTGGTCTGCCTCAAGGACAGCATTGCCTGGAGGGCTCATCTCCAGTAGGAAGTCCTACAGCACTGTTTCTTATACTGGAACCTTAGGGAAGTGTCAGCCCCATTCCCAGCATGTATAAACTCCACAGCCAGGGATTCCCAGGATCCCTTGTGAGTACAGACCTGGAAACGCTCACTGAACTGCCTTGCAGACCACAGCTGCTGCATTGGACCTGAGCAGAGACAGTTGCTGAGGCTGCTGGGACCTCTGAATTGGACTCTGAATTTAATTGGCCACAAAACAGACTACAGGTGTTTTCATACCTATTGTGATCCCACTTCAAAATGCAGTGTAACCCGCAGGGACAGAGAGAAACGGCAGCAGTGTCACACGTGCTTGAATCTGCCTCCACATTTCTCTCTGTCAGAAAAATTGTAAGCTTTCATTGCCATGAAAGCAGATGGAGTAATCGAGTACCTCTCCAAAATGGACTTACTTGTCCTTGATTGTAAGGACTCTCACAGTGTCACACACCTACAGAAAACTTTAGAAAAACTTCCAGATGATAGAAATCAAAGAAGAGAGTGAGCGGTCTGAGGCATTTACTAAAGTATTAGCTGCCAACAGGTGCCAGGAGAAAAGCTGGAGCTCAGAAAGCAAGCATCTACTTGTGACCTTATTCCAGACTAAAAGGTAACAAAGACACAAAGAGAGGTCAGGAAAAAGAAAAAAACCAAAATGTTTTTGGCAACATCATAGTTCTGTAGCAGGTCTATGTTGTGAAGTCCCAGTGCTCTTTACCAGCTTTATCAATTAGCTGCACCAGAATTCATATCACCTACCAGTCCCCTTTGAACAAAAATGTGGCAGCCATTGGCACAATAAATACAGCCAGAAACACAGCATCTGGTGCAAGTGTCTGCAGTGCAGCGCAGGTAGAAATAGAAGCGCTTGCTAGCGACCGGCTTTATATATTTTCTTCCCTGGATGGAATTCGTATGCTAAAGAGCCTAGCGAGCCTGGCTGCATCCCTGTTTGTTGTTCTGCTCCACTTACAGTAAGAGCTGCCACATCAGACTTGCGCTCTAGCTCTGGTACAGGCTTGTCTCTGAAGAGGCAGAGTCAGGGATGAATCCTGCTCAGAGATCTGTGAATTTGTTCCTAGGGCTCCGTCTCATCAGGTCCTTACTAAACCCAAAGGAACATGGGAAAACATGGGATCCACCGCTGCCTCCTCTGAAATCAAACTGGCCATTGACTTCAGCATTGCAGGGTCAGGACAGATATCTACACCCATACCACCAGTGAGGAGCTCTGCTGTTAGGAGATGGACTAATACCTTCTGGAATGTTTTCATTATCACAGTTCAATGTGGAACATGAAGAGGACATGGTGATCTCTTACATATGACTTACATGCTTATTTGAAGCTTTGCCAGTGCTGTCAGGCACAGACTTACAGTCCTCTGTTAATAATGAGTAGGGTGTAAACATATGCTACATGTCCAAATAACACGTATGAACTATTTGGCCTCTTGAACCTAATTTATACCATTGTATTTTTAACCGATGTAGAATATTGTATAACAAGTAACTGTAGAATAAAAGGTCAAGCTGGAGTTTTTCTAGGACCAGGAATGAAAACAAATACTGCAAACATTACACAACGAAAAGCCTAAATATTATTCCATGAGGGACAGTTATATTTTGAAGAAAACAGTGTTACTAACAAAGAATTCCTTGTGGACTTCCAGCAAAGATATTTGATTAGTATGCCTACGTGCTTTTCAAATGCTCATCAAGAACAACAGCTGGTAGTGACCAAACTCCTCAAACATCTGGTCTTGTCCTTTCACAACATTCTGAAGCCCCAAGAAAAAAAAGAGATCATCAAGAACCAAGATCTGTGTAAAGCAGATATTTTTTTCCATGAGATTGTGACAGGCAGAGTGATGAATTTATTTCACAATGTACCTGTTTTTAATAAATTTACTCAGCAGTAAGACGTTACCCACAAACCAAACAGCTCTTCTGATAAGTTGGCTGTCGTCTTTTCCACATCAAGGAGGGATGCCACTGCATGTCTCACCAGCAGAGCAAATGCACTAGCAATATTTTGGATGAGATCTGAGAGGGAACAGATATTTTTCTGTTACTGACTCTCGGTTCTTCATACACAACTATAATCATTATAAATGAGACAGGATAACACTCTTCCCCCGAGTTAAACCACTAAATACCACACCCAGGGCCTAGCAGTTTTACTTAATGTCATGAACCAACATATTGAGGACTTCTGATAACATATAGCCATGAAAAGTCTAGATGTACTGAAGGCAAATACAATGTATAAATACACTTCAACGGTAATAAGCAAACAGGTATGCTCAGACAATTTACATTTTGCCTCTAAACTTCATACATGAAAAATTAAGCACCTCAAAAGTTTGGATGTTATCCAAAGTCAATGGAATATATTTGAACCCTTTCCACAGTGTTTGGGCAGTCCTTATGTGAACACTAATGAAAATTCAAGAGGTACTGCATATTAAGGGTCCCCACTCTCACACAGAAAGGAAAATCTTATTATATCTGCTGAATAATAGTAATAATAGTAGTGGTAAAGTGCCATGATACTGGATAGGTAAAATGTTGAAAAAAGAATTATCATAATTCGTATTCATGCAGGCTGCCTCTACCTCTGTCCTAAGAGTGTCTCTCTAGCTAGGCACACCATCCTCAGAACGTAAAGAACTAAAATATCTTCAAATATTCATTCATAAATATTAGCTCAGTTGATGATCTCATTTAACAGAACAGAGTAAAAACTGAGTAAACAGCAAGATTACATGGTCTTGTGGGGTTTTTTTGCCACATTGGTACATAATGATGAAAAGATAATTATTAGTGTAGAGCTTCAAAGCCTTTAATGCATAACACTAAGGTTTATTTCTGATAATGGATGCTGAAAAGTCTATACCCGAGGCTGTTGTTCAATATCAGATGTCAAGAGAAACATATATACATGTATATAAAGACTGTAAAAATGAGGTTAAAAAGTCTATTTTTGTTAATCCTGTCTTAGTAAATGCACCTCACATAAGAACTGGAGATATTGCTTTCCATTAGGAGAGCAAGACAAATTTTAGTACTTAGTTGTCTGATGGAATTATGGCTTGAACTTTAACGGGGCATCAGTAAGAAAGCCAGGAGCTGCCAGGTTGCATGTGAGGTACAACAGCAACTAGAACACACATCTAGGGGAGCTCTGACAATCACGATTACAGCTGGAATTTTTCATGGGTACCATACAGAAATCTGCCTTAAGGCAATGCTCATTAAAAAGAAACAAAATTGCTTGCAAACACAGTTTTGAATTCAAATTTCAGAAAACACTTAAAGGCTTCTGATTATTTTTCCTTTCTACTTCCTCAGTTACATTCATGGCCTGGAATGTACATCTGCAACGAACAATGGTTTAATTTTCAAATTTATCTTTACACAGAAGTGATGTCTGGTTCATTTTATGGTTCCTCAAAGTCCAAAGGTTCCTGATATTGAAGTTTCAAGCATTCAGATAAGATTTTAAATAAAACATATATTAAGTTGGTCAGTCATTGGCTACCCTGAAAAATATTTCTAGCACAGTGTTAAGCTGTGAGAGCGTTGCATACATAATAGATTATTTCTATTAAATGCTATATATCACTACTTCATATCAAGTGCTATAGTGAGCTACTGCCTCTATGGATCTGTTTGCCATGTGGGTTGCAGACATCTGTTGAGTATCAGGGAATGTAATCAAACGATTTGCCAAGAACTCCATCAAAAACGTGCCTTTTACATTTTTCTTAGTTGAGAACACCATCCACAGTAGATTGACCTAACGGAGGGTAACATATTGAACTGGAAGCAAAATGTTTAAAGTGATGCGAGCCTCATTGTTACCCCCATGAATTCTTCAAAATGTTATCCTTTAACGTCAAGGTGTCCTGCAGACTGGGTGCAGAAGCGACCAAGCAAAGCTCCTTGAACCACCCTGCTGCTGACCATGGCAGCTGGCTGAGGATGGGCTCTGGCTGCTCCTCACTGCTGCTGCAGGGTTTATTTTTGCCCTGAGATATCTAGAAAGGCAATATTCTCAGCTTGTATGACCGTATTTCCTGGGGGAAATGAGAACAGCTGGATGTATCTGCTTGCCTCCCTGATTGCAAATCAAGGGAAAAATCCATCTGCATCCACCCAATTTGCTCCTGCATAGGCTCTCGTTCCAGCCAAGTATTTAACTGCACAAAAGCCTATGGAAATAGGGCCTAGATACACAAAGGAGGGAAGAGCTTGCTTTTGTGTTGTCTCATGGCACTTGGTGTTGCTTTCACTATCTCAATAATAAAAACCTAAGTGTCCATTCATCAATCCCTTTTTTTTTTTTACAATAATAAATAAAAAAGTAAAAAAAAAAAGCTACAAATCTAGGAGTCTTCAGGTTTTTGTGCCTCACAAATTGCACAATCATCTTTTTCATAGAGCATAGGGTCATGATATGAAAACTACGGAAGTGACTTAATGGAAGAGTTCTGGCATCCTTCATAAACTACGCTATGTCAGACAACAGAAATATCCTCATGTCAGCGGAAGCTTTACAATAAATTAGCTTAGTGTAACGGTACCACCCACTAGGATGGTTACAGTCTGCTCATCCTCTCTGACATACTCGTTGAGCTGGTGATTTATAGTGTGGCATACACAATTTCTGTCCAAGAGTGAGTACTCTTTGTGTGGTCATTTACAATGATAGCAAGAGGGGAAAAGGAACCTTTGGGGATTTAGAATTTTTCACAGCAATTGAAAACCCCACTGAAAAAACACCATTATTTAAAACATTCACACTAGAGTCGAGATCCTACCCCTGCTCTGCCAATGAGGTAGGTAAAAAATGATTTCAATGCAGTCAGTGAAGTTACAGGTAGGTAAAACTACTATGGGAGAAACAAACCCCACTCATCCCTTCTCAACAAGAAGATAATCCAAACTGAGGATATTCCTCCTGAAGGAAAGTGTCTAAAGCCACTAGCAGCTTCCAGAAATCAGGGTCAAGGTTGTCATTAGTTTTATCCTAAACGAAAGGTCAAGTCAGGAGGCTGAGATCTATATCTAAATGTCCTCAGAGCTTAAGGAGAGTTCAGTTCCAACGATTTCAGGACAATATCTGCTGTAGATCACTGACTATGGACCGTGTAAGCCACATGAAATTATCCTCCAGAGTTACTATAATGATAATATGAATAATAATGAGTATGTGTAACTGGTAGTTGCCCAGCTGGAAAACATAAAGTTTCCGTATATATCTGCCAATTGGACTTTTAATGACAAAACCACAGACATTTGGACTATTTGAAAAAGGACAAATGGAATAAAAACATACTATCTCTGTGAGAAACTATTTGATTTGTAAACTGCAGCATTGTAAAACAAATGTCATATGTGCAGAAAAAAAAGAGTGGAAATGGTTCTTGAACACATATGGAAGAGAGTTTTCTTGATTTAGTACTTATTGCAATAAAACTTATTATTAAAAATGCAAAGGCAGAAATATCTCTGCTTTTGACTCTTTCTTAATGTTCATCCAAAGGAAATTTCTTTTCTGGGGGAGGAGGGGGAGCAATTTAGTAATTTCTGACCTCAGCTGATACTAAAGCTCTCTGAAACAACAAGGCCCAGGGGTGTCAAAGGCAGCTGCCTGAATTCCTCAAAAAATATATTTACAAAGTCTATTTTGAGTTCCCTGCATTTCTGTAATGGAATCCAGCTGCTCTGACCTTTTGAAATTACCTCGTACAGTGTGAACAGCAGCACAGATAAGCGTTACATTAAACTGAAGATGGATTCCAACCGCTCAGCTTTTCGGTTAAAGGGCTGATGTGAGAAAGTGAAATGAGAAAGAAAACTGTCTCTCTGGTCTGAGAAGTAAAATAAAGACTTCAGTCATCCAAAACAATGGTTTGATGAGACACTCACAGTGAAAATAAATTATGCTAAATAAAAAATTAACATTAGAGAGTATGCTTTTACAAAACACCAGGAAACCAAACTTGAAAGAGAAGATCCCTCCTCTTGTCTCGCTCCTGAAATACTAATTTTACCTTCATTCTGTCGGGACCATTTTAGGAAGCAGGGCGCTGAAGTGGAGTTCAGTTAAGAAAAGCTTTGCATAAAAGCTTTAGTAGGTAAAGCTTTTTTTAGGCGGTAGGGGGACGGTTGGACTAGGTGATTTTGGAGGTCTCTTCCAATCTTAAGGATTCTATGGTTCTATAATACTAAACGTACTGATTTCAGTTTCGGTGAAACCTGTGTAGAACAAAATGGCATGTACAGAAAGGACTAAGATGGGGTGTGGCGAAGAGCGTGGCCCCTTCGTGCCTACTTGCAACAAACTGATAAAAGAGGGTGGATAGGATGCTATGAAGAAAATATTTTAGGGTTGAAGTCCATGGGAGAATATGCTTTGTCTTCAGTGAATGTCAAATGAGACCTAAAATCAGACATTGTAAAGCAATTTTTTCTCCTTCAACAGAAATTTGACATAAAGCAACCCCCACAATCCAACCAAACACACTCTGTGACTGCCCAGCTCATGGGCGACACGTCTGTGCTTACAGCGACACGTCTTCCAGGGCTCGCCTGGCCCTGGCTCTTTGCGGAGGGACAGGTCCCTGCCTTGCCCCAGCTGCACGTCCCGCCAGGCACCGCGTTCATCCCTTAGCTGCACTGAGGTAATGCGCAACGGCAGATGGATGCGATGAGCTGAGCAGGAGGCGCAGAAGGCGCTCCTCACCCACAGGTCGCGGTGGCATTGATGCAGCTTTTTACATAGCAAATCCTTCATTTTCAGCCAAGACCTGAGGCTGTGGAAGAGGGAAGAGCTGAGCATTCTGGCTTATGACTTTTTTAAAGTCATCAGGGTCAATGTGACTCATGTCCTTTGAGGAAGTGACTTGGGATTTTTTTTCTTCTGTTGCTCAATATTTTTATGCTTTTTTCATTCTTAAAGGTCTAGAAAACTGATGAGAAAACCCTTACCTCTGTAAAGCCAAGCCTGTGAAATGAGCTGTGCCTGAAGAAACATCAGCAAATAAAATGGAAAAAAAAATAAAATTACTATCTTTCCATTTGATGAATTTAATTCAATCTCATAGCCTTTCCAGTATTTACCGAAGTATTCTCTAGAGCTTGGGGTTTGCCATATTGCTGAACTTGGGCAGTCAGTAAAGCCTTAGAGCATATTCCCAGGTGGAGACTGTTCTCCTTCTGCACCCCGTGGACCCTCTCCGAATGCCACTGCCACCTCCTCCCCACCGCAGACCTTCCTGGAGCGCAGGCAAACCTCATAGCATGAGACAGAGTGGTTGAGCAGTGCATGGGCAGGAGGTGCAGCCCCACAGCCCTGGACCCCCTTCCAAATGCTTTGGGATCATGCTGCTTTTGAGTCTAGGCTATCACTCTTTCACACAGGTGTGCGCACAGCCTTTTAACATGTTTTAGGAAATAAAGTGCCATTCTGCTAAAACACAAAAGCAAGGCAGGCTGCTGCATAAATGAATGTAGAAGCTGGACAGACCAATGCTCCTCCTAAGAACATGGCACACTTGATAATTGTGTGAGCCCTTAGAGGGATGAAAATGATGCCACTGCACATCCCTCTGGCCTTAGGGTGGCAGTCTTGCAGCTGCACTGAGAAAGACAATGTATTTGTGTGTGCTTCTCCCTTTTGTGAACCCAGAGTCCCTCTGGTACCATCCAACTCCGGGCATGTTCCTAGCTCCTTCTTACAGAGAAACCCACCTCTAACAGAACTCTAGGACATGCAGCAGGGCAAGGAGCTCCCAGGCAGCCTGCTGCTACGATCTGAGTCAGCAGAAACATGCCTTATTTGGTGTCTTTTTTCTCTGTCCAGACAAAGCTCTTAGACAGTGCCTGCCACATGATGCCAAGACAGAAATGATGCTGCTGGACACTTCAGAGAGAAATTCTTGTAAGTGATGACAAGTAAGGAAAGTTTTTGTATCTAGATGACCAGCTCAACTCCAGAGAACCTCATAACCATTTCCCAGTGATGGCTGTCCTAATGTGTAAAACACATGAAATGAACTTGGTGGTCTCAGCTAAGCTCATAGAAGTCTTTGCCACCACAAGAACCACACCAGGTATCAAAACAATGAGCTGAAGGTACAGAGTAATTTCATTTATGTATTGTGAAATCCACGAGCCCAGGACTTCAGGATTTTAGTTTTCCCATGATCAGTGGCTGAAACACACATGGAGAACACAAGAAGGAAAGAGAGAAGGGGGTAATAGGGAAGAAAGGCTTATGAAAGAAAGGTACAAAGAAATAACCTTTATATTCCAACCTAAAAGAACTCTTTAATAACATGAAAATCGTGAGTGGATGAACCAGGGAATCAGGAATAACTGTCCTGTAATATTACTGGCACAGAGTAATTCCACTCCTGGGACCGATTTCCAAACATGCAGAACACTTAGTTCAAATGCATAAAAGCTGTTAGTGCACAAAACCTTTGCAAATCATGTCTTTTATGTTTAAGTTGTTTTTTGTCTTTTCCCCCCCTCTGTGGCTGAATGTATTTGAGGAGGCCAGCTGGATCCAATTGCTAGGACAGTAGTATTACACTCTCCTCCCCCTGATTTTTCCCCTTTTACATCAGCATGTTGGCAGAAAGGTTATTGGCATCATTGCCCAGAGCCAAAGGTCAGCATGAAAAAAGAACGTGTGAATACTTCTATGAAGAAAATCCAAACTGCAAGTTAATATTCCTACTTTACAAAACTATTTTTTTATTCAAAGTTAGATTGATGTGGAATAAGATTCCAGATGCTGAAACATGCAAGATGTAGAAAGGTCAGGGGGAATGAATATTCAAGATTCAGAGGCAAATTCAGAGGCATAAACTTCCCACACATTCCATCCAAGACAGAATTTTTCCTTTCATATTCTGCTGGTGGGATATTATACGTTGGTTGTCAGTGCTGGGCTCCAAAGTGCAAAGTTATATTTTAAATTATGCAGTTCATGGTTCTAAAACCAAATGTCCCCATTGAGCCACTTAATTTTAAGTGGCTTTTTTTTTTTTAATTTGACATTTGCATTGTGACCCATGGTGGGATGTCCTTCAGCTTGGAATGGACCTGTCCATGACTTGGTGTCAGAGGAATCTCGATGGAGGCCCTTAACTCTCTCTTCTGCTTGCTTTGAAAATCTGCCCAAGCAAGGCGATATTAAGGGTCCGTTCTGCCCTGGAAAAAAAACCTATTGTGAGTGGGATAGTATTTATTATGTTAGTGTTTCCACTTGATATTTGAAGAGCTTACATGTTAATGTCCTTTTTCTAAGGACTAGCTCAACGAACACAGGCTAGTTTAAAAAAAAAATTGAAAACTTCTTGCCTTATGCCTAACATCAGTTGACAGAGGCTGCAGACCAAACTGTTCATTCTAGGTGAGTGCATCCACACTCCACATGTCCACCTACAGCAACGTAACCACCTTTGAGAGAAGAGGAAAGAAAAATCACACTCAAATTTTACACTGGGAGGAAGTCCAGCTGTGATGAGACCCCTCTTACTAGCAGATTAAACTAGGTAAGTTGTATAGTGACCTCCAGCTTTTTACCTACAGCTGACCAGTTCAACAGGGAGTGGAGTCCACTAGCATAGCGTAGCCGAGGAAAGAGCATCGGCTCTAACTCATGTGGCCTAGAAAACCACAGAGGGGCATTGGTGGCTTTCTGGCAGTTGCATCTACGTTTGGCTCCTTTCAGAGAAGGCTTGTTTTCTTAAAGCTGTTTGTTTTGACTCATTCTCAGTGTGTAGTGTGTCCTTCTCCGGGGCTATCTGCCAGCCGATGTGGCTTCTCCAGGTTTCTGCTTAGGGGTGCTGAGATGGTGTGCTAGTGAAGAGCCCTGCAGCTGCATTCAGTCCTTCTTGCTGCCAGCTGGGACCTGACAGGAGCATGACATGACTGAATTTTCTATTTCCATTTCTAAGCTAATCTAGTATCTAGGCTGAGCTCAGCAGACAGTCTTTTCTACCTCTATTTGCCTGGAAATAGTGGTTCCAACAGAAACCCATTTTTTCAAGAAACCTGGAGCACGTCTGAGAATTACAGAAGCTGGGCTGATTCTCTCCCAGCTGAAAGAAGTGCTTAAGAGGCTAGCAATGCCAAGACTCAGCATAGGAAGAGGAATTCACATGTGACAGGAATTATTTCCTTTGGCAGATGCCTTTGGCAAAGGTGATGGAGGTAGAGGAATGACCATCCCCAGTAGGGAACCTCTGTACCTGATGTGGACTTTACAGGTCAGCTGTTTCCCTGAGATGCTCCATTTGCTACTTGGAAAGAGGAGAAGGTGGGGGTGGAGGGAAAGGAAATGGCCAAACTTAGACAGCTGCAATGAGAACCGGCCAATTTCTATATGATCCACTGTCCACCCCCAGCAAGATGTGTGAAGGAGAAGGAACATCTGCGCTTCCCTCATTCTTATCTTGCCCTTTGGGACTCGTAGCCAGTTGGTCTAAGCTGTTGTAACTTATCTTGGGTGTAAGACCAGCACACACAAGCTGTAACTGACACCCAAGTAAACCCACCTCGGTTTTGGCTTTCAGTGGAGCAGAAGTTCAGAATATTTCGTTTTCATCGAAATAACCCCTCTCTGCCACAAACTTGGGTTTGCTCAGATGGATTTAGTTTAGATGAACCTAACTGCAAGGTTTTGTAAAAAAGTAGACAGCGAGGCTTTGCCAAACCCAAAAACACTTTCCTCTCTGGATAATCCTACTGTTCAGCAATGCAAAGTCATGACCACCTCATTATGCATCGCATGTTGTGAACCCCTAGAATCACCTTGTCTGCTTGAATATTCCTATTTCATTTTTATCAAATGTAACATAGACTTGTGATACAGATCTTTTTTTTTTTTTCCTCCGAAAATAAAGGTTTTGTTTCCAGACAACAGACCTGGCTTTGCATCTTATTTGTTTGCTTTGTTCTTAAGGCCATGGTATGCCTTTTCAGCCACACCTTGGATCCTTTCCCATGTCTGGTTTTTTTTTTTTTAAATCTGTTATAAACATGGTGCATAATTTTTGCTTTTTCTGCACTATTTAAATAAATCAGGCCATTTACACTAAACTACATCTTCTTTCACTAGTGATCTTCAGATGCAAAATACAGTGAAAGTAATTGTTTTTCCAACTACAAGAAAGCTTTTAGAATGTATCTGGCATATGGGGGGGGGTGTTGCTATACAAATCTTACTTTTTGATTGTTTTACTTCACAAGTAACTTTTTTGTTTTCTTCTCTGAAGAAGGTCATAAGAGGTTCAAAAATGGCTAAAACATCAGCAATAACTAGGAGAGGAAAATGTATTGTTCTCTGGAAACAGTGAGCCTTACAAAGAAACTGATTTTGAAAGCCTATTTTACCTTAAAAATGAGATTAGGCTGCAGTTATGGAATAAATTTGCAAGCAACATCACAGTGCTCAGCATGACTAATAATTAGCCAAAAAATGTAACTAGTAGTTCATCAAGACTCTTCTTGTGTTTAGAACAAACGCAAGTGCCAGGTTTATTTTTACTTGCCTAAGCATGACGTAAGGTTTCTTCCACTGGAAAATCCCCTATTAGTAAATTTATCTGGATTATATAATATTGTCCATGGGGCTTTTTCTCCTCCTGATGACTTGTGCCTACGGAATTCACTTTATACACAATGTTCTCAGCGTGTGACTTCCGTGGCCATCGTGCTCAGGAGCAACCCCTCTCTGTCACACTTCTGCCCACGCTGCCTGCAGGCAGCGTCCAGTCGGATGCTGCTGCTGGTGCACGCTGACAGCACTGCTCATGGAGGTTTGTTGACTCATCCCACTGGATATACTTTTAAGTGCCTCTGTTTGAAATTTGTTGAGAAAGCCAGAAGGAAAACATGTGTAACTGCTTACTTCCCATGCACTACTCCGCAGCAGCCGGCGGTGGCCTACCACAGTGATACTTCACTCCATGTCCTGCTTGAAGTTTGCAAGATGACAGATGAAGATGTCAAACAGAAAATGGGTTGCAGTGACTCTTCTAAAACCAGGGAAGTGCCGCTAGATCCCCAAGTAAACTTTGGCTCAGCAGGGTGGATGGCTAGTTGTGTAAGCTGCAGAAAGGGCTGGTTTTCCAAAGAAATAAGGTTTGGATGGTGTGCTGGAGAGTACATAGACTTGGCCTGCAGAAATACTCCAGTCCAAGGAAAAAGCTTGAGATAGTATAATAAAAGTCCTTTGAATATAGCGAAGAGTAACACTACACTGCATTTTGTACACAGGCTGAGAAAAGGACCTTTTTAAGATCATCTGTAAAGAGCATTTTCCCCCAGACTTCAGAGACTGAAGTTTAGAGAAGTCAGGGTTTATTTTCTTTGTATTTTTCTGTTGAGCACATGTCAGAAAGATAGTTCTTCATATCAGATCGTTAACTGTCTTGTGCTAGAGTTGAGGAATCATGACGCTAAGTACTAAAGAAACTACAAGACGGGAATATGGTTATCTTTGTTTCGGAGAGCTTAATCCTTAAAAAATTATTATGCTCTTCACAAAAAAAAAAATTAAAAAAATTAGGGGTTTTGTTTTCTATAAATGAAAGGAAAAAAGTGTGTGGCTTGGCTTTTTTAATAAAAAGTTGGGGTTTTTACACACTGAACTGCTGACTGGTATCATAGAATAGAATGAACAGAGCCCTTCCTTGGGATAATCCCCAAAGGGGCCCAATTGCTATTGGGATATGTTTGGACCCCATGTTGGAGGACATCCAAACAGGCCTACAAAAATATCTGCCTGCAACACTGGCTAACAAATAAATTACTAGTTTCTGTTGTAAGAATCGTCAACAGGGGAGAAGAAACAAGTGCTCGGCAGAGCACTTTTCATCCAAAAAGTCCAGAGAAATTCAATCTGTTTTCATGGGTGTATGGAAAAGGGTCCCTTTCAGGTTCAACAGTCTGGTGATGATCCACTGTAGCTCCTGTTGGGCTGCCATGTACCAGGATGTTGTGTTTAAAGGTTAGGACAGAAGAATGTTTCGAGTATCGAATGCAGGCATCTGGCATGTCCTGCAGTATGTTATTGCAATTATTAGGAATACACATTTTCAAACGCAACACTTCTGGCTGCAAAACACTATTGTTTTAGAAGCTGCAGCTATTTGTCAATGCAACGAGGATGACTGTGATAACTGCATGGAATCTGCTCTGCAAGTCAGATCTCCATCTTCTTACCACACCTGTCTGCAAAACATCCCACTGCAAAAGCCTGAACAAACGTCCTCAAAATAGAAGGCTGCCTTTGGACTCGACTCTAGGTAAGACTAGCAGAGCCAAGACTGTGGTTTTGCCACATGGCCTGGAAAAAGGGCAGCAAAATTGAGCCATCTTAGGGCTAGTGGCCAATTTGTTTCTCAAGATTTCCTTCCTCCTCAAGAAGGTTAATGATCTGCATTTCACCCGTGCACCAACCTTGGCCAGCTGCATGATGTTTTGGGAGGGGAACTAGAAGCCTTTGCCTTCCCTTACCAGAGGAGTTTCTCCTTTTGGCTACTCTGCAAGCTGCAGGTGCCCTGACAGTCAAATGCAGCACAGATAAATAGCGAGAAGGATGATCTGGCTTTCATGTAAGGATTAATGCTTTTCCGGAGAGATAAGAGACATGCGGGCAGAGTTTCCTTTCCCTCCACTGCTGCCTTGGCCCCCTCAAAGTCCTGCAAACACAGACTGGAGAACTGTTGGGTCAGCTCCTGCCATCCGCTCAGCTTGGACAGACCAGGGGAAGGTCAAAGGGGGCCAGAGTCCCACGCAGCCCCACGGCTTCTCACACCTACCACCTGCAGGTGCAGACCCGGATGCATCTTTAAAGGGGGTGTAGCGAGCACCGGGTATCACACTGCCTCCGGCAGCCCCCCAACTTTGCGATGCTTGGGCTTGCATTACAGCGATGCGAAGCTCCCTCTATTCCTGCTCAGCCACTGCAGCTGCTCATCCCAGCTCTGACGGGGCCTGGGGGCACATCATGACCCTTCAGTTGCTCTCTGGCCTAATTGTGATATTTCACTCCATCACAGCATTCGCTGAGTGTCATTTATCAACGTGGTGGTAAACATTGCATCACACCCCCCTCGCTCCAGAGCGCTTCCCTGGAGAGCAGCGTGTGCCCCAGAAGTGCAATAAAAAAATAATAATCTTTTTTTCCCCCCTTTTCTGTGGGAAAAGAGTGTGCTGTCTTTGCCGAAGGACATATTTTATGTCAGTGCACTAGGAGGGAACTCATAGGCCTGGTGAATTTTTTATTGAGCACTGGTGGGAAGCCCCGAGTCCTGTGTGAAATAAATGTTCAAGAAGAAGCATGCTCTGTGTACCTATGCAACCTGCCTTCTCCGTGATGGGTCCTCTGGGCAAGACCTGCACCATTTAGCTGGCTGCATTTGAGACTGCAGGGGAGCTAGGAGGGTGTAATGGGTTCCCTGAATCATTCAAACCCCACCTCTTTTGTTTAGAAAAATAAACTAGGCTGTGCAAATACTTCGCTGATCACAAAATCTACTGGCAAAATGACTGTATTCTTCATTTTGCACAAAAGGGAAAACAAACGCTGGCAGGGATATCAGTGTGGATATTTATGTCAAACCCAATAAAGGGAAAAAAACCACAAGCACTAGTCAGCATCTGAACCAATACGAAATCAAAAGCCATTTTTGTTAAGGTTGGTTGACATAATCTAGAGTAATTGTTAATAAATCCTTTCAACCAGAAAGAGGTAACAAGTTCAGTTTAAACTGTGGGGGATTGTTTCACAAGATTAAGAAAGAAAAATTGAAGGGCAAAATAGAAGGCTATATGAGAATATAAAACCAAGAATAAATAAGAGGTTTTTAACAGAGAAAGGGAAAGAGCAGTGATAGGGCAAGGTATCTTGTGAAAAGGTAACACCCACAGCCATCAATGTTTCTTGAACATGCAGATGATATCGTGGTGGTAAGGTTTGTCACAAAGACAGTATATGTTTTCCTGGGGAGCTGTGAAAGGTTTGCAATACCCAGGACCAAAAACGTCTTCTTAAATGACCAAAAAGTGGATTTTGCTTGTATATGTTCTCCTTTCTGCCTGAACTACAATGTAAGAGATTTGCCTCGGATGCTTAAGCAGGTGCTGCCCTGTAATCACTGCTTTGGGTTACAATACCACAGGCCAAAGCCTTTTAATTCCTCTTACAGCTATGAGGCACTGCCACCTTACAAGATCCAGCTAGGCTAACATCTGAAGACCATTTAACCAACTGTTATTTCAAATCAATACAAAAATTTGCTTTGCAGTGTAAACTCTCAGTTTTCATTAGAAAGCTCAGCACTCAACAGCTTTGCTCCCATCTTCTTTTAAATTGGGAGTGAGAAACAGTGTTGTGTGGGATCCGAGGTTCAAACTAATGACAGAAACTGGAGTGTTTCAGCTCCAGTACACCAAATTTAAATATTTGAATTTGTTTGTTCCTATGAAATTCTCAATTTTTCCAGAAATTGTGTTTTCTTGATAGGTTCCAATTATATCTGCATACTGACACCTAGGCAGAGACAAACCATGGAGGGGATGGCACTTGAACTGCCTTGTGGCTAACTTTGGCAGCAGGAAAAGTTCTTCATGTCCTAACTCATAAGTCATCATTTTTTTTTTTTCTTTTACGGAAAGCTTATTTTAAAAGACAAACTGACTTGGCATGATGATAAATGGTCATGAACTTAAATCACAAAAAGGAAAGTACCTTTTAGAACTTTTTTTTTTTTTTAAGACTCAAAGAAAAGCAGATGACCTTTGCAAAATTTCCAGTGGGATAAGGTTCATATTCCTCAGTCAAACAGCTTCTTCTTTTGTTTCAAAAATAGGTAGGCAGCTGAAGAAACTGATTAAAGACTTTGTCCACAATGTACAGATTTATTCATTATGATATGAAGAGCACAGATTGAACGATATTTTAAATTGCTACATTATAGCAGGAATTTATTGTGATATATGCTTCTTCCCTAAACTTGCTTTCTGAGTTTCCCTGTCCCTTTTTTTTTTTTTAATTAGACCAAATGTTTCAGTAGAACCTTTTATTTTAACCTGTGACTAATCCATTACTAATGGGCCAATCTGCTGCACAGAAAATGGGTTATTTTTGATTATTAAAAGTGCATTCTCTTACTGAAGAAAAGTAAAAGAGAGAGAGAGGCAAGGGAATTCCTAAACACTACAAACACGAGTACAGGCTCTTGTTATAAGCATATATATATGTGTATATACGTTCAGGCAGAGTTGCCCTGGATCAAAGCTCTCCTAAAGGTCTCGTGCAGCAGGAGTGATATGCTCTGCTTTATGAATTTACTAGGAGATGAGTTTGCCTGCCATCTTACCAGTCTTCAACTCCGAGGCTCTTGAAATCAGATGAATATGAGTCTTCAGCAAGATACAGCTATGAGTTGTGGGGAATCCCTTTTGGGACACTGTATTTGTTGATTCAGGGCTAAGTGACTCAATTTGCTATTTATTTAAACATTCCATTCACCAGTACATAGCCACATAAAATGTGGAATCGCATTCTTGTGAAAGTCCTATAGGCCAGCAGGCCACTGCCTCATCCCAAATTTCACTTGAGTCCAAGCCAGGTTTGTTTAGCTCACGTATACAACAAATGAGAAAATGCAGTCACAAAGTACAGTAGATGCTCAGGTATTTAGAGATATTTAATTTATAGCTCAGATTAAGGCCAGAATATTTCCTTTCTATTATGCAGTCACCTGGCAGTGAATGGAGACTAAGGAAACACAACTTAGTTAAAGCATTTAATTAAGACCAAAGCAAAGTTTGATACCAGCCAAACCTCTCTTGTTACCAGCTCCTCAAATTCTGAACTACAGCAATATTCTGCTGCTAGAAGGGCAGCCAAAGGCACCCTCCTTTCCTGGGGAGACATCTCCAGCGCGGACAGTGGCTCTTCCCTGATACTACATGATTATCTTGGTTGTATCTCTGCCCAGAGGTAGAAACTGCTTTACTGTAATGGAGGCATAAATATTGTGTATGAAGTGTCACCCTTAATCTGTAGCTTACATTGGTGCAAGACTCCAGAAAGTGTCATAGAAACATGAAATTAATTGTGTGTTTGCTGTTCCACTAAAACAGTTGTTGGAATAAAAAAAGTTTAGAGAGCATGAAAGTGAGTTAAATATCTAAACTCTCCTCACAGGAGTTTCCTTTTCATTATTTAGCCTGTTCAGGGGAGGATCATACAGATGCTTCCGTAACACTTTTTTCACAACAAAAAAACTCCCCAGTTAATCTCCCTCTTTATTGAAGCTTTTAATCAGTCTGCTTTGCTTTGTTACATGGATCATTTTAAAGAGAGAATTAAAACATGCAGTTGCGAAGCGACCTACTGCAATTGAAGTTAGGGAATGCTTTGGGGGAAAGCTTTAACCTACAAAAGGGAATGGATTATTTTCTAGCTGGAAGGGTGTGAGCCCTTCTGAGATTCTAGGAAGGTAAAAAACAGTTATCACAGCCTAAGACATGCTCCTAGTAGTGAGTTGCCTTGATCTATAATAATTATTCAACTGGAAATGTGTACTTTCAAACTAGGACTGTACTTCCCTTGCCTTGCAAGACGAGGAGGCAGGTACGGGGTGCAGAGTCAGGAAAGTGTTACGTCAGTCCTCTAGTGTTGTAGGACTTACTTGTTGGCCTGTACCCTTAGACTGATTTACAGACAATTCACAACAATTCAAAGTCTGGCCTCAGAACCTTACAATTCACATTTGAGACTCTTAACATAAAAAATATATGACTACCTTATATTCAACACAAATAAGATTTTATAACAGGAGATATAAAATGAAAAGAAGGTACCTTTATCTTTCCAAAACCAAACTCCCATTTACGTTTTAGAATCATTAAGAGTAGGCTGAAAACAAAAAGCATAACAGAGATTCAAGCAGAATATGAGCTACCACTGCTGGCAAGCAAAGCCACCCTCATTAATAACAGTTAACAAATGCATAGCACAGGAGCAGGTGGTAGGAGCACAAGAACACAAGAAAAAAAAAGTAATATCTCAAACCACAACACTTTGGTAAAAGGTGTAGAGATTTACATCAGGGAAACACATAAGCCTGCAAACAGAAATGATTTGCCTGGTACAGTGAGGAGGATAGTGACAGAGAGAGATGACTGACTGGTAGCAGAGGAGGAGGGGCAGGCAATTTAGAGAAAGGAAACCAACTTTCATTAGAAATGCCTGGCCAGGTAAGAATATCACCCAACCAGATCTAGTAGCTATAGATGATGAATTGTCCCCTGGGGTGGGGAAAACAAAGAAAACCAAACTACCCTAGAAATAGGAAAATTGAGAAATGAACAGAATTATCATGACTGCTAGACCCATCAGGGCTACCCCAACAGCAGATAGATAGCTGGATCTATACTGTCCCTTACCTGACTTTGATCTTCCTGCTTCTGGCCAAATTTTAATTGCTTCTTATAGGGAACATTTTTTATTTACTTTAACAATACAGATTAGTCCTGAGTATATAAAGTGGCGTTTCCATCCCTAGCACACAGATTTAGAAATAAGTTGTCCTACTCAGCTTTCAGAGCTAACTTACTGTTAGGAATAAAAACTTCTACCCCTTCCAACACTACTTTCTAAAAAACCTGCTCCCTTGAGCTGTACTAAATCTATAACAAAATAGCATTTTCAGGTCATTCTCTTCCCTTTTATAACCTGAAACCCCCGCGTGTTCTTCCAGATGTTGCCTGAGCCAGCCAACAGCTGAACAAAGTTGCCCTAATCAGGGGCAATCACTGCTTCTTATAAAGGTCAGACGAACACCCACCTACCCTCCCACACCATCCTTTTTGAATGAACCCTTTGACTTAGTGGGTTGTGATAAGTGTTGTAGAGATCATAGACAGCTTTTACTTTGCCCTGGGTATACCAATAGGTGAGTAGCTTTTTGTCTTCTAAGTAATTTGTTTTGGTGGCTGCTCAATGGCTTTGTTATTTGGTTTTTTTCTCTTGCTGTTTCTGCTCAGTGTAAGTCTCCTCTCATGTATTCTGGCAGGTTAGCTGGTTGTGATGGGCTATGTGTGCTGTGTGGCACTCCTGCCCCATGACTGGGGAGGGTATGGCCAGCAGACAGAGGAGCTGAAGAAATGGAGATGCTCTGAGGATATTTAGTGGGTGGTATGCTTCTGCCAGCAGCTTTGCCAGAATCTAAAGTGCAGGGAGTTGAACAGCTCCTGTGGAGGCACTTTGTAGTACTGTATAAATTTACTGGAGGAATGTACTTCTTCCCTGACAGTCTCCATCTGCTGTATTTCCCTTTGAAAGACAGCAGGAGCCTATTTCTACTCTGTTCTAAATACCATTAGCTTGCATCACTTGATACCCATATTTTCCCTATATCAGACTCCAGTTAGAGATGCAGGTGAAAGGTATTTTAAATTTCCAGTTTACCTACACAAACTAGTCCTGCTTACTGCATTTTTCTCCTGACTTTCACTATGAACTACAAAGCCACCAGCTCAATCTTACAGTGTCCTTCTTAGAGCTGGGAGGTCAGGCCAACATCGTCTTTATCACAAGAAAAAAGATTCTTTTTTTTTTTTCCTTCTTTAAACACTTTTTAGGTTTCCAGATTGGTCTGGTAATTCACAGAGTATCTGGTATACTTCATTCTCCTCACCTCGTCTTCAGGTCATGCATAGGAAAGGGTTCATGGATGCCAAGAGATATTATACACCTAGGACTAAGGAGAGACTGAGTCTTTCTTGAAATATCTGCCATTGGCAAAGGGTAGGTTATGGCATACAGAGAAAGGTACAAGTTGTTCCAGAAATCACTGTACATAGGTTTACAAAAGTGCTCCTTCAAATTTGGATTTATACAGAGGTATTTAAATAGATGTACTTGAAATGCTTTCACTTCTGTGGTTTGCTGTCAATATTAAGGATGTTGCAGTATTCCTTATGAGTCAAAAGTGCTTTTTTCCTTTATATGGAAACTTTATTTAAAAAAACCACAACCTTCTCACTACTGTAAAGATCAAGTATCTATCTCTGGGAGATCGTTACATTCCTTTTTCAGGAGCCAGGGCTTAACAATGCTGTAGGAAAAAAAAAATCTATATGGCAAATCTTGTAGTACAAGTTTTTGTGGTTAACCAAGAAACATGTCATGAGTCAAGCCTTTGGAAACAGTTTAGTAATTAAAGACAAATGCTATGACATAATCATTTACACGCAGCAGAAAGATTTTTAGATTAAATCTGGCCTGACCCATTGCTCAGCAAGTGTTATCTGGGATTCTTGAAAGTCATTCATTTATTTACATACTAATTTGGCCCACATGTTTTATTAAAACCAAAAGCCTACATTTCTCAGAGGAGTGAGCTCTATTCCAACTCTGGTTAATGAGTTTGGTCAAGCAAGGAATGGACCTGTTCCAGTGGGTACTATATGGAGATACTCATAAAACACAGAGAAAGTTTTGGCTTTCAAATACCATTTCCCCCCAAAAAAATTTATGCTCTTTAAGTGCATTTATTTCAGGTAAATGAACGAGTCCTGCTTCGCTGCGCTATCAATCATGCACTTGTACTCTACACCTTGTAAATAAGCTGGTTCATAAAGCTAAGTTAGTGGAGAAACCAGCTAATTTGGCTGAGGCAGCTGGGTACCCCTTGAAGGGGAAAAAGTGTATGTATAAATACCCAGCACACACTTAAGTGTACGTCAAGATATTGCTGGATGCAGACATTGCTCCATGTAACCACTGAGTTTAAATCCACTTTTTCTTGTTAGCTAGAATTACACTGCTACCAGTTCAGCTAGCTGAAATGTTTCTGCTGGGGATGAGTTCAAAAGGAGAGAGAAGCTTTATATGGATAGAGTTTTAGAAAGAAATAATGCAGTGATTGCTAATATAGGGAAGCACTGACAAGAGGAGGAGAAGATCAAGGTGTAACATGCTTTTGACCTGACATAGCCAGAAGCGAAGTATAGTTGAAAGATTGATGACTACAAAAAAAAAATAGAAATAGAGAAAGGATTTTTTGATTATGAAATTCTTGGTTGCTTTCCTCTTTCCTTCCCTGCTCTGCTCTTCCATTTTGCCAGTGAGATGAGCAGTGTGGGTTAATGGAAAAGAAGGGATTAGAAAATGACAAAACAAGTGGGATGAGGGAGGACTAAGTTTGTCTCTTCAGGAAAGTAGGGACTTCTCCAAATGGAAATGTGTTCCCCAAAAGGTTACTTTTCTAGCCAAAAAGTGATCATCCTCCTTTCATGGAGGGCAGTGGATTTCTGAAGTAGAGTGTTGTAAGCAGCTGTCAGGAAGGAAAGTTAGGCTTTATCTTAAGTTGGTCCTCACACATAAAAGAAGCTCCTAATGACCTATGTGTCTTCCTATCCTCAGCTGGTGCCTACTCCCACAGAGACATAACACAGGCCAGTATACTGATACTGGGCAGGCGCCTGTGTGCAGGCAGCTAGCTTCATCTCTCAGCAGGCCTCGGGGAGTACTAGCTGTTAATGCTTGTGTGGGAAGAGAAGCACTTTAGGAGACAGAAGCTGAGCTGAAAAAATAAACACGCATTGCCTCAGGTACAGGTGAGAGCACAGTGGGACCTCTCCATGGGATGGGAGCCAGCTGCTAATTCCTACTTGGAGTGAGTGGAAACCAGTGCCTGATCCCTCTGCTCTGCTTTGGAAAGTCTCAGCCAGCTGCAACGCAGTTGACAGGGTTGAAGTCACGTGTAAGGACACAGAAGTAATTTCCCTCAAAGCCTCTGCATGTTTGGATCCTATTGCCTTCACAGCACTGCAATTCTCATACCTTACCCTGGGGCAGGTAGGCTGACCTGGCAGTAGTGGTAACTGTGAAGGCTTTGCTGGGCCACGTCCCTGCTCCACTGTGGCACGCTTCAAACTGAAGATGGGAACCTGCTCCGTATGGCTCTGCTCAAGCACCTGGCGGTGAGAGGATGGGTGCTTTCGCAGGACTGTGCTGACACAGGCCACAGCTCCTTGAGCAAGAGCCTGCGTGCCTCCAGAGTCGGGGCACCTCACCACCACAGTGTGTGCATGCTTCGCAAGTAAAGAACCAGGGACTCTGGCCCTAAATATTCAAAAATTAGTATGAAAATGATTGCAATACAAGCTAATATCTTCTAACATGTGTTTTTTCACTTTTCATGCATCTGCGGATCAAATAGAGGTGCAGCTTGATTTGTTGGTGCGAATTTTTTTAGTTTATTTCCTTAGGAGAGGTGAAATCTGATTCAAAGATGCATTTGCCATTAGTAAGTGCTTGGCACTGGTATTTAAAACAGCTCTTTTCTATCTGTGGCAGCTTTTACCTTTGCTTAAGCCTCTCAAATCCAAGATTTACAAGCTAATGAACACTAACTGACAATATGTAGATGATACCCTGTGCACCGGCTGTTTGGGGTAGATAACTAAGGCTTGTGAGTTTACTCTCAAACTGACTGCCTAAGCCTGAATATCTGCTGAGATACTTTATCCTTTTATGAGGGTGAATCCAGAGTGCACTGAGTAATGCTTAATAAAATTAGTTTGAGGGGGGGAAAAAAAGAGAGAGCAAAAAGATAAGCACAGTAAAATAAGCTCAAATGACTTCACTGTTCAGTAATGACTCCTACCAAATAACTGCATTGTAGTTTTATCTTTCCAACCAAGATTGTGTTAATGCTCTAAAATTAAATCTCTTGTGAAAGTTATCTGGAATTTCTCAAACAAGTTTTAAAGGGGTTTATTTTTTCATCAGAGGTCATGCCTCAAGAATTTGTAGGAATTCCGCCTGGAAAGTAATAATCAGTGGAAACTGGCAGTCAAAGCTAATTTATATTACTCTTCCAGATAAAAATTCCTTCCGTCTTAGACCTGCATTTCAAAAAAGATGATTATCACTCTTGAGAGAATACATCAGTGAAAAGAGAGAAGGAGTGACTTAAGAGATGTCTCTACTGCATCTGTAGATTTGGGTTTTATGGTGGGGTTTTTTAATCCTTCCTTCTGAAATGTGTGAAGGACAGACAAAAGGGCAGGAATGGAGAAAGAGAGGTATGTATGAGGAGGCACCAAAGCAAGCTCAAGAAATCAGTAACTTCCCAGGAATTGCAGAATAAGTGACTTCAAAGCAGGATGACACTTCACCAGATAGAGATCCTAGAGCCTATTATTTCTTTTTGTTCTGCTAGTGGTGTTATACCATGTCTGTCACTACTGTATCTGGCTTTCTGTCAATATTCAGTTTAATAGGTTAACTGCTCCAAGAGGAAAAATAAAGCCATCTCTTTAACTCAAAAAAAGTTTCCATCAGCATTCTGGTGGGCCAGCTGTCACTCACTGGCTCTTAAGCTCCTCCCCACAGCCCCAGGCAGAGGTTGAAATGGCAAAGCTCCTAATGCATTTGCAGAGTGCATCCTGGACCTGTCTGTGCCTGTGTGGGAAAAGGATTCAAAGGAGTGTGCACTTGCAAGGTCAGAAGAGCAGGAGGAGGTATGAAATCAAGATGAGGGTATCTTTGGCAACAACACCTTAGGTGGCTGTCATGTACCTCACACGTGCCTTTCTCATGCGCTGGCCCTGATGGCAGACACTGCTTGCCTCCCAAGTCCCATGGAGTAACCTCTATCAAGCGTGGTATTACTGAGATAGGGTGTTTGATGTTAATAATCTTCTGCAGGGCAGTATGGAGCGATGGGCAGAGCAGTCTCTGCTTGGTTTGTCATCAGCTTCAAAACTGGAACACTATTCAGCTGCCAGCAGAAGCGGTTGACATGATCTGCTTGTAGAAAACCATGTTAAACAACCCCATGCAAAGGCAGAGCAAGGTTGTTTGTTAATTGGATCTGTCTGAGATGCTGCCAAATGCTACACAGCACATATGCATATTACAAAAGAAATGTTTTTGCTGTTCTCTCACATAGTCATGCTAGATTAGGTATTTTCCTGTTCAAGCACAAAGCAGAACCTCTGCAAATATAGGAAGCCTTCTATTTATTACAAATTCAATCTCTTTTTATTGTAATGTTTCAACAAGTTTAACTTAAATCTGTCAGTGTCACACACACACACGTGTATGTGTGTATTTATTTTTTCCACAGAATTCCAAATCATAATTTTGGTGTAAGGCCATCAATAACCCCCATGTGCTTCAGAGAGTAGGTAATCCTTTAGGAGTGGAAACAGAAGACAGATTTGGTTCCAATGGTGAGCTCATTCCTAGGTCACCATTGAAAGCAGAGAGAGAAACTTGTTCCAAAATAAACAACAGTTTGAACTCGAAAGCATTTTTCTTTTAGGGTGCCCAGTTCGCAAGAAGGAATTCCTGCGAATTCTCCTTAACTGTTCTGAGGGCTATTTTGGTTTCCCAGGTCATTAGTGTGCATTTCCAGAGAGCACTGTGACAGTGTACTGATTCTATGATACGTTTTGAAGAGGAGGATTTAAAAGAAATACGTAACCAGATCCCCCACACGCTCACAGTTGAAGCTACTTGGAGGGGGGGAAATGGGGAGGGTGGACACAAAACTAGTTATGAATAGTGCAAATAAAGACCTTGGCTTAGTGAGCAAGACAAACCTGAGTGAGAATGCCAGGCAGTTTAACTTTCCCTAACCTAGAGTTTTGCAGCAACTATTGGCTAGCTGATAACTGTAGCTTAGTATCTGTAAACTCTTGGAATCCTCCTTCAATTAAGCGAATAAGACACAGATTCAGGTAGGCTGCATAAAAGTGATTAATGAAAACTCCAAGTTGGTTGCGTTTAAATGAAGCAAGAAAAAAACACTTGTTTGTGAGGGTTATGCATGGGAGGAGTACTGTGGTGTGTACTACCAGGTGAGGATTTCCTGGTGGGACCTCTTACCAGACTGAGCGATTTCTGTGGCAGAGGAAATCCCAGACACAAAAATTAGGTCATTTTCCAATGACCTGACTTTCGTTCAAAGGGATATCTACCTTTGGAAATCCAGGTCAGTAACTGTTAAGATATGGGTTGCCCCTGTTAAGGCAGATAGCTGACAACTGGAAATGGCAGGAGAAAACCCCTATGGCACAGAGTGAAGTATTTGGTTTATGGAGAAGAACAAATGGTTGGATGAGGTCAGATATTCTTAGTGGAGGACTCCCACGCAGAAAATAGATGGACTCATCTGCAATGACCAGTCAAACCCATCCTTGATGGGAGTTAGGTAGGAATTGGGATTCACCCCTGGACAAGCATGTACTGACTGCAGTGGAGTGATGGTTCTTACTCTGCAGGGGCAGAGGATGGGAAGGGATTGACAGACCCATTAACAGAGTGAAAGGATTTTCACTTGTGTGTTTAGGTGTTTGAAAGTTAGGGTGCTCTGCTGCTGTTGGGAAATAGGCAATCTCTAATTTTTCTTTAGAGTCAGATGACAAATTTTGGGTGAGCTATTTTCAGAAAAACTGGTTCAATGTGACAGTGTACCACTAATTTGTCATGATTTTATGAAATTGGTCTTGCTGACATCTTTTTCCAAGCTGACATAGTTCTTTTCTGCAATTTTTGAATAAAAACATCTTAGTATTTGATAGGCAAAGTTGTTTTTCATTTAAAATATTACCTATTAAAATTAAAAACTGTGTGAATTTGAAACAATGGAAAAAGAAAAGGCCAATGAATAAGAAGTTATTCATGTGTTTGAGACCTCATTCTCGTGTTACTCCCCTGACTCATTCTCGGATTTGTCCTGCTTGGGCAAAAGTATGCTTATGGGGTTGAATGCTGTGTCTGCTGGGGGCCTCTTTCCTCCCTCCCAAATGGAGACACAGGAAACTTGACTTAAATATGTTTCCTCCCATCCATCCATCTGATGTGGAGACAAGGGGTGGCCTCCATCCAACTCCTTCAGTGACGTGTTCTCAAAGGTCTCTTAAAATAAGCTGTCAAATAAACAGATTATTTAACTCCTGCTAATCAAATAACCCATAACTATCTTAAAGGACTTCCTCACACAGTGATTTCTTCATTCACAGTGCTCTAACTATACCTACTATCAGTATGCAGGCCTTTAACAACCATCTCATTCTCTTTATAAGAATAATTGCAGTGATGAAGATTATTTAACAAAATAATAAAGCCGAAGGGAAGAAGTAAACCCTAAGGATTCATAGCCATTTAATAGGTAAGCCAAAGTTGCTGGGAATACATCTTGTTTGAGGAGAAGTTCTCTATCTACTCCTATTAGAGCTCTGATGCAGTCATAACCTCAGAGGTACTAATCAGAGGGGATCTAGACATTAGAGATCATCCAGACACTCCTGCAAAGGATGGCTTTGTAAGTAATTTCTTGGCTTGTGCCTCTCCTGGTAGAGACACCCTGACCTGCTGGAAAGAGGATGGCTTGTCTTTTCACTGCTGGGAAGGAGACATGTGCCACTGGTGTCATGGGAGTCTGCTCTTTCCCGAAGCACTTGTCACCTTCTCCTTTGCCTTTTATTCCTCAGGGGGTACTTGACACTATGGTTCTCCCCATTACTGTTGGTCTTGACCTTTTTCTAATCCCTCAGTTTAAACTGCAGTCAGTTTGCTTTGAACCATTCTAATCATGGGAGCAAAAGCCATTGTAACAGGACTGAGGAAGGAGACTTTGAAATTCCCAGTATGTGGTAATGGGGTGGGTTTAGTACCAGTTACCATTCAAATGGAGAGTCCAGCCGTGACTAGCGATCTTTGGAGGTTCTTCGTAGGCCCTGTGACTATGGGCTTAAGATTTGTTCTTCAACCTCAGGTGTCGCTGCCTGTGTATGTCTGATCTGTGCCCCGGTGGGAGCAGACAGAGGTAAGGTGATTCCTCAGGTAGGCAAATAGAAATGCATTTTTGGGACTTGTTTGAAATGGATTCTCACTGCCACAAGTTTTGAATGATCATATATGGGATTTCAGAAGTTTGGCATGGCTAACAAACAGTACAGACAGGATCTTGGTGAACACTCAAAAGCCCATTTTAATTCTGCTTCTATAGTTTCAGAGAAGATGGGATGCTTTTTTCTTTCTACATCCTTTCTTCAGTCTCTGTCCTGACTACTGGAAAAATACACTGAACTCTTAACAACCCCTTCTTGTGCTGGCTTCCTGCTCTCCAGAGCAACTTTGATATTTCAGAGCAACTATTTCTATTTTCAACAGAAAGCTGGAGAGTCAGCTGAACAACCTGTATTCTGTATTTATTTACTACCAAAGTGCTCTCAGCACAGTCTCTGCTCAGGATGAGAGGAGAGATGTTCACCCTAGAACCTCTGGCCAAAGTTTTTTATGGGTGATATAATCCAGTTGCAGATCCTGATTTATGCAAGAGAACTGGGTGTGATGAGCAAATTACAGCTCCCATCACATATTCCAACTTCTGCTTTCAGGCAGGAGGAATTTTTAGGCCTTGATTTGTACTTTCCTGAAAGGGAAAACATTTGCTTGTTGAGGAATGGGAGAGGAAGAGAGGACTTTTATATTAAATTTTTTTTTCAAAAGAGGGCAGTAGGATCAAGAGAAGTCACTATAGTTCAATTCTATTTTTTTCTCTGTTCTTAATCAGTTGACATCAGCCTGTTCTTTTCATTCCTCATTTCTGCCTACTCCTGAACTGCTACTGACTGCACCAAAAGATGAATCAGACTTTTTCTTTGTAATTGTGGTAGTTATATTGTCCCATATTTTCCAACTTCACTTTGAATCAACTGATGAAAATGTTTGTAAAAAAACCCTGAACACATCTGGAAAGTTGTGGCATTGAAATGATAATAAGGTGATGATTATGCTCCAGTTTCATTCTGAATACTGGTGATGCTCAAGGGGAGGCAGATGATGTTTTAACAACTTCTAAAGCCTCAGATTGTTTTTACCATTGACTTCAGGACCAAAAATACTGTTACAGCATTTAAAAATTAATTTTGAGGTATTTTAGGCAAGTGAATTTAACAAAAAATTGTGATATACTATTTTTAACTCAGACATATAGACTCAGTTGGTTATATCAATTGTCCAGTTCTGAGACCCTTTCGGAAGGTACTTCTGGAAGATCTGATGTAAAAGGAGTTTGTCCTGGTTTCAGCCGAGAGAGACTTAATTTTCTTAATAGTAGCCAGTACAGGGCTGTGTGTTGGGTTTGTGCTGGAAGCAGCGCTGATAGTGCAGAGATGTTTTTGCTGTTGCTGAGTGATGCTCACACAGAGCCAAGGCCTTTTCTGCTTCTCGCACCGCCCCGCCGGCGGGATGGCTGGGGGTGTGCGGGGAGTTGGGAGGGGACAGACAGGGCAGCTGACCCAAACTGACCAAAGGGGCATTCCATGCCATGTGACATCATGATTGGTTTATAAGGGGCTTGGGGAAAGAGGGGGTGGCCATGACAATCAGAGTGGTGGCGTTTGTTTTCCCAAGTAACCATCATGCGTGACGGAGCCCTGCTGTCCTGGGGATGGCTGAACCCCTGCCTGCCGTGGGCAGTGGGGAATGAATTCCTGGGTTTGCTTTGCTTGTGCACGCGGCTTTTGCTTCACTCACTAAACTGTCTGTATCTGAGCCCATGAGTTTTCTCACTTCCACTCTTCTGATTCTCTTCCTCTTCCCGGTGGGGGGTGGGGACGGACTGAGTGAGAGGCTGTGTGGGGCTCAGCTGCCAGCTGGGGTATAAGAGTTCTAAAGGGATGACGAACAAAGTACCTGAATGGCTTTTTTGATGGACGTTTCAGGTTAGGGGTAAGAGATTAAAAATGAGAACGTTTTAAAAGATTAAATCTTGTACTCTTGCCTAGCACAGATTTTCTGAGGGCTACTTATTACTAATTCTGAGATCTAAAAGATCTTCATGAATTCATATTTTCTATGTAACTAGAAAAAACTTGAATTTTAAGTTTATTTTTACAAAACAAAGAATTTTTAATGTGGTATTAAAAACAACAAAAAACCCACCCTCAAAATAAAAGAGCAGAACCCAAGAGCTTGCTATTTCTCAACTCACTATAACACTCTATTTCAAAGCTTCATCTTAGCTGTTGTACCACAGGAGGTCAATATCTGGATTAAAAAAAAAGGATTGTAAACATGGGTTCTGGAATGAAATCTTGTTTCAGACGAAGTAATGGTGTCCTCTTAAAAATCTACACAGGAAGAAGTAAAATGATTGCTGCAGCACTTAAAAACAAGCCCTATGATATTTATTTTGGAAAAGAATCGCCATTTGATTTGAGCAATTTATCAAACATGGTGCTAGGCACTGCATAAAGTTAGTATGTGGAGCTGTAATGAGGCTCCTGGTTTAAATTCCTAATTCTCCCAGTGACTCATGGGCAAGTCATTTAGTGTTTTTATTCTCTCAAGAAATTTTGCAAAACTTCCCTTGATAACAGCAGCACTGGTAGCCAAGCTACTGGTTTTTCCCAAGAGGAGATGCGGCATCGGTATCACATTTTCCTTGTCTTCAAACTATCAATAGCATCTACCTTGTGCAAATGCTGTGACACTCAACAGATTAATGATACAAAAAAAGGAGCAAAGCAATTTTGAGCAAAGGTCAGAGGAAAGCTCCCATGTATGAGGTGGCAGGTGGTATTCATGTTTTATCACTACTGCTTTATGACTAGTATTAAAGGTATATGTAAAGTCCCCTCACAATTGAGGACTCTATGAAGAATTCAGACTGATCAAATCTTATTCAATACAGCTTAGATATCCTCTTTAATCAAATGGAAAGGTCTGCAATGAATAGCTAAACAGACATACAACATGCCTTGCAGACTGGACAAATGCTGAAGAAATGACAAAAGTCAGATATTCATGGTCATGGAAAGTGGCAACAGGGAGAGAAGTCTGTGGGCAAACCTTCTGTTTTTTGGATGACTGGCTGTGGTTGCTTCAAGTTGTTTTCCATTGCACTTACCACTTCCAAAATACCCTGCGGCAAGCAATAACTAAATAAAAAATTAGGTTCAGAGCTCTTACAATGAATTCAAACCTTTATTCCAGTCTGTACTGGGTCAGGCTGAGCTGGAGTTAATTTCCTCATAGCAGCCCTTACAGTGCTGTGCATTGGTAGCAGCAAGGTGCTGATAACACACCAGTGTTTTGGCTACTGCCAAGCAGTGCCGGCACACATCAAGGCTGTGTCTTCAACCCTTCTTCCACCCCCTCAGCAGTAGGCTGGGGGTGGCCAAGATCCTGGGAGGGGACACAGCCAGGGCAGCTGACCCAGACTGGCCAAACGGATATTCCATACCATATGACGTCTGCTCAGCAACGGGAAGCTGAGGGAGAGGGGGAGGAATGGAAGGCATTCGTTTTTTTTCAACGTTTTGTCTTCCAGGGTAACCATTATGCTTTTGGAAGCCCCGCTTCCCAGGAAGCGGCCTGACATCGCCTGCTGATGGGAAGTAGAGAATAATCTCTTTTTCCTTGCTTTGCTTCCACACGCGGCCTTGCTTTTGCTATATTAAAACTGCCTTTATCTAAACCCAC
>VWZZ01001285.1:364805-382682 GCA_013399095.1 Psophia crepitans | reverse complement strand
TGTTGGAACAGACTGCCCAGAGAGGTGGTTGAATCACCGTCCCTGGAGACATTCAAAAAACATGTAGACATGGCACTCCAGGACATGGCTTAGTAGGCATGGTGGTGTTAGGTTGACGGTTGGACTTGATGATCTCAGAGATCCTTTCCAACCTTAGTGATTCTATGACATTTAGAATTCTGTGATTCTAAATGTCACCCTGTGTTTCTGTAAAGTCTTCAGAAAGAACATGAAATTCCAGTTTTTGTGTAAAGAATGCATTTTTTGTTTTTCATTAATCCGTCTTCTGTCAACATTGTACCTGTTTACTGTAAAATAATTCCTTTCAGTCACTATCTTTAAAAAATGCAGCTGAGAAGACAGGGCAAACCAAAGAAAAAGAATGCTATTTTTTAAACTTTTTTCACTGTGAGACAATTCATTGCATTATATTATCCTGTTTAGTTCCAGCCATTGCATTTCGAGTACTTGGTAAGGTGGAGGTTTTGCAACATGTATCACCTAAATGATTTTTCCTTCCAGCAGCATTTTAGAATTAAACTCCTGCTAAGGCTGTCAGATTGGCATTAAAGTGGTGTTGGTTTTTTTAGCAGACTTTGTGACAGCTACAACACTTGTGTTTGCAGCATTAAATACATGCTTCAGGCAAATATGTTTTGTGCTGAAGGGAGGTGTGTCTTCTGAGGAAGGTGGCAAGCATTTGGCTTTCTGGTCATACAGAAAACTCTACCTTTTCATGAAAAGGTATAGTGTCTGATGGGAACTAGATTTTGAAATTTGAGTTAAATTTCAAAGATTTTAAGATGTTTTTCTAAAGACGCACACATGTCTGAGTAGGCTTTTCAAAAGTACCTACCCATAGATGAATTATTTCTGTGAAAGTTTCATTAGGATCACACTATTTGTCTCTATGGATTAAATTTTATGTTTAATCACAAAAAAAAAAATCTGGATCAACTGTCTCCACATAAAAGATCTCAAAATATTTTGCAATAAGCAAAATACCTCTACCTCATCCACAATTTCCTACCTTCTATGGACAGGAGGTTGAAATTTTGAACTGAAATTTTTCATCTTTATTTTAAATTGACTGTTAAAATCCCATTTTCTCAAGAGGACAGTGACATTTAAAAACCTCAATCTTACAGAAATGTGATTTCAGTCCCTAGGGCCTAAGGGAACTGGAAAAGTGAGATGTAGTGTTTTTTTACCTTAAATCATTGAATTAAACATATGGGTACCTGTCTTAAAATGGTACAAACTTTTAGAGATTTAATCAGGGAAGATAATTTATGGCAATAACCTACTTCAAAATACCACATGCTCTGTTCTCTCTTCTTCATCATTGCCTCACTCCTCCTTAGAGCTTAAGAAACACTTTGTAGTGCTTTGTCAAAATCCTGGCTACACAAAGGCAGCTATATACTATTCACTGAGGGACTCCAGATCTGTTTTGTATGAAGCTACTAATGAGCTAATGTGTTGTTACTGGTTTGGAAAGCTGATATATGCACCCTGACATGGCCTTCAGCTCAACAGCGATGAGGATTGAAGCCTGCTTTATTGCCTTGACTGAGTTTTTTTTAGGAAGGAGGCAGGCACATAAAGGAGATGCTAATCTACTGTACTTCTGATCTCCACTGAATGACCTTATTGCTATAGACAAAAAGCTGTGCCTATTAATCCTTGCCTGTGCCCAAATAATGCTTGGCTTCAGCTAAAATGGCTTTGAAGGGTGTTAATTAGCATTTTGCAGATAACTGAACTTGGAATCCTGCCATTTATCCAATTAGAAAGTGGATTAGGATCATTAAACAGAATGCACCTGCAATACTCTAGATGGAAACGATTGTCACCCAGAATGCAAATTTAATTTTAGTCATCATAATTGGAGTAGAAAGTTTTAATTTCACATTATCAAAAGAATTAGGATTTCTAAAAAAGATAGATCATGCAAATATCCTTGACTCTTCAGTTTTCTTTTATTTCATCTTACTAGAAACTGAGAAGACTTAGCCAGCAACACAGGCTTTTCGTGAGAATAAACATGCACAAGGAACAGAAAAATGTAAGAGAGAAAAGACATGTCAATTGCATTTTCTTTCAACAAATAGTTTTGCTTCTTGTTCCCCAATTCAAACGTTTTATAGTCAAAATCTTTGAAGTGCAGGGATTTTGTTAATTTTATTTTTTACTCAAGAATAAAGACACATATGGAAAGCAATGAGAACAATTGAGGAAAGTGATAATGTGTTGACATCCCTGTTAGGATGCTGTGATTGTTATTGTGCTGCCTGTAATGAGGACCACAGGCTGGGGAGGGACCTCCTGTGCTCCTTGTGCCACTCAATGACTGCATTATACAAGCTCCTCTTGCAACTAACCATGCTCCAGCTGAAAGTAGGTCAGTGTTTTATCCTCTTCTCCTGACTACAAGACTGTTCCAGACCCTGTACTTAAGCTACTTCTGAAAGCTTCATTTATTCACGAATTGTTCAAGCTCACTTGTTCATGGGCCAAGAGTATCCTTTAGTTTAAGTAATTCTTTCCTTTCCCCTTAATCCCCATGACTGTCTCTCATAGATCAGTTGTCTTTTTCTCTGCTGACAGCCAAGGGTTTACCCTCCCTTCAGAGGAGACACATGCTTTAATTCAGTTAATCTTTCCAGAGCACAGATGATCAGAGCTGTGCAGTACAGTTTTGATGCTATCTCACCAGCACCCTTCACGATGGGTCGTGTTCTTTCTATTACTGAAGTCTAGTGAAGCAAGCAAGGTTGAAAGCTTCCCAAAAGAAGTTTCTCAGGATATCAACTAGTTCCTTACATTCTAGGGAACTTCAGAAATGTGAATCCCTACTTCACTGAAAAGTATTTGTAGAAGATTAAATGAGTATGGTCCTAATCAGACTTATATTTAATGGATTAACTACTTCCATCCTAAGCAATTTAATACTTATTTTGAGTTTAACTCATCATCTAGCTGGGGCTAGGAGTTGGAAGGCAAGTTTTGCATACTGATTCTGCAGTGCTCCAACAGCAGCATTGTTTGGAACAAGCTCAGGGATTCATCTGAGTTAAGGTACTTGCATAATAATAGTCAAAAATCTATTCTGCATCCAGCTTTCTCCTTGGGTCAGCAGCTGAACTTCAGGAAGAAGAGTTGAAAGGCAAACAGATTCCAAGCAAATGTTAATAGCTTCCTTAAATCTGTTTAAAGAAAAAGATTCATAAAAATAATGCAAGTTGAACTGAGAATGTTCTGTTAACACACAAGAAAGGTGTGTTGCTTCATTCTTTGGCTAAGTATTTAAGACATTATTTTCCTCTAAGAGCTGAGGTAAATTTTTAACTGAACCTTGATAATGAGTTAGTCATGAAAAGTGGCTAGAATTTAAAATGGAATGTAAAAATAATCTGCACTTCAAAAAGTGAAAGAAAACCAGAGGCATTTCTGAAAGGAAGTCCTGCATTTAAAAAAATTTCATAGTGAAGTATTTGGATGTTTTCTAAATTATTCTTGTCCTCTCTGTCTTTGGAATCAAAAGCATGTGTTAAAAAAAAAAAAATAATTCCAGTTGCTCACCTATGAGGGCAGGGTGGGCAAAATAACCCAACTTTAAGGTAATGGAATTCTGCACCCGACTTCTGGCACTTCCACCCTGTACCAAGATCTGTGCAGTTGGAGAAGTTTGCAGATGTGGTAACAAAGCACCTGAGGCAGCAGCTTCTGCAGGCAGCCTGAGCAGCTGGGGGGTACCCAGAAAGCATGGGGAAAACATTCATATTTTGATCAGTGAACTGACTGCTCAGAGTCAGGATATGGCTGTTCCTCAAAGACACTAACTGCTAAGGAGCAAGTTCTATTCCGTGCTGAGAGAGCTAGCACAGTTTCTCTCAAGATTTGGTTAATTCTGTGTCTGTGAATGATCCATAAAGATATTTGGAGGGGTCTGCTTTAGAAATTAGCTAGAACATCACCTGGGAGACAACGTGTTCTGTGATTTCTGTTGCAAAAAATTCACATATTGTCCCTAAGTTAAATATATAGCCTCAAGTGCTGTAATAATGCTTTGTTAATGCTCTTCTAAAGGTTGTAGGATAAAAAACCCTAACCTTTAAAAAAATAAAACAACAAACAAAATAAAACCACCCCACAAACCCCTTTCCCCCTCAAAGCTTTCTACTTGCCTCTCTGGTGATCATTAACACAGGTCTTATGAAAACTGCTTGGTCAGTAAGTAAATCAGGTTTGATTGGTGTCTGGATGAACAAATGGATTATGAACACTATTACATGTGTAGAAATAAAAAAAACACCACACAGGCTGGACTTGTAGTTGCAGTTATTACTATGCAAGACAGCATTTAAACTTTATTTGTCTTGGTTTATCTTCATCTTTATTCTTATGGAGCCACCCATCTTGGAGGCTTTAAAATAGATTGAATTATATTTCTTGATGACTTGTAACTTCTGCCCTTTGTTCCTCTCTTTCCTAATTTACTGCATCAAAGCCTCAGGAGCCATGGATCTATGCTGATGTTTAGACCTCCATTGTTTTCTTAGAGGTGTTTCAGCACAGGAACCTTTTCATAAGTTTCAACACTTCACATCTCCAAGCAAGATATTGAAATACTTGCTAAAGAGTCCTTTGTGACTTTCACTTGTCCTCAGACACAGACTTTCTATCAAACTTTAACACAAACCAGACTATCACAGACTGAAATAGAAGAGAAATGAAAGTCAAAATCAATGATGGCTAAGCCCATGTCTGAACCTGCCCCTTGATGAAATAAGGAGATAAAAGGGGACATACCAGATTAAAATAATCTTTCTCTGGCCGTTTTTAAAATGCAGGCCTTAATCATCTCTGGAATGAGGGGAAACTAAGGAGATGTACATTCCATATGATGATTACCATCACTGTATGGTCTGTAGTGATGCTCCTGTGGTTGTCAATGTTTTCTCTTAAATACACATGTTGCATGATAACGACAGAAGGGAATGTGACTAGTTAACCCAGGAAAAAAGAAAAAGATCCTGTTCCACAGACCTTAATACTTTGAAGGTGTATTATAAGTAGATGAGTGCATCTTGGTTTTAAAATATTGTTACCCACTAAAACAATTCAATAGGTCAAAATTAAAGTTGATTTTGGTCAAGCAGTGAAGAAAACATCCAACTCTGACAGCTACCCCACTAACGCTAACTGCTGGCAAAAGATTTCACCCCTGTAGATCTGTTGGTAAGGTAGCTGTTGCAGTTAATTGGAATTAACTCTACTTTCTTTACTAGATTAGTCCTACACTTAAACCATGCCTTTGGCTTACATTTGTAAGGCTGATGATGAAGAGAACAAACAATTGCTTTGTGCTGACCCAAAGCTGTAACAAAATCGAGATTCCAGCAGGAAGGAAACGATGCAGCTACAGAGAGCACACGTACAGTTATAGTCACTAAACTGGAGGATGTTCTTTTCTAAGGCTGTCAGTGCACCCCCCCAAAATCATATTAATTTAAATGCTTTCTCTCATTATACACTTTACTGTGCAAAATAAGTTTAATTTTTCTTTGTATTAGTACATAAATACCCCCTCCCAACCTACTGAATCCATTGCTGTGTCTAACCTCACTGCCCCATTTACTGATAGGCACCAAAGGCAGGACTTTCACACGATGGGCTAACAGCTAGTGCTCAGGGGCTGGCCGCACTCTGAAGGCTTCACTCTTTACCTGACAACAGGTCACTACGTATATGATTTTTTTTTTTTTCCTCTTACTCTTGCAAACTGAGAAACCTATCTGTCTCCTGGGAGGGTGCAGATGTTGCACAGCTTGACCTCTGGCTGAAGGCAGAATAGATTTTAATTGCCCTTTGTTGATCCACCTCAGAGGTCTCAAAGACTGTAGCTCCCTTTTGGAAAAGTGGAGCATTTATATTTTCTGCTTTTCTAGAATTCTTAAAAAAAAAAATAATTATAATGTGTTTATGGTGATGTGTTCTAGCTCTCATCAGAAATAATTTTTGGTCAGCCCATCCTTAAGATGCTATTTGGTAACTTACCCTCCTTATTCAAAAACAGAGCCCTTAGCAATCACATAACTTTACTTTCGGTACTGGCCCGTTCTAATTCATAATAATGTTGATGATGTCACTAAGTGCCAGAAGAAGCTGACCACAGTTTAACAGCTGTGATCTTATTATTCACTCATTTTCTGAAGCAATGAGCTAGAAACTTTTTTGTTTCCCAGAATACAGAATGCTTATAGAAACATGGTAAGATACAGTGGCAAATCTAATTAATGTTTTTGAGGGAATGTGCAGGTTCAAAAGATAAACCTATGCAGGGGCTGGAAAGTGATCTGTGCAGTCAGCCAGTTTCAAGGGCAACAGGAGCTTATTTAGAGTATAGCAGATATTTCTGATATTTCAGACAAACAAAATGAAGGTGACTGATTTCTATTGCCAGCAAAGAGATCCACCCAGACTTGTTGAAATTCTGGGAGGTTCTGCCTCTCTTGGAGAAAGTAATTGAAACTGCATCAAGCATTCAAAGCAACAACTGCATATTACATCCAGGCTTTTCAAGAAGAATTCCGTTGAAGTAAAAGATTCCAAATATTATCTTAAGTAGTATTCAGAACTAATCGAAGGGATTAAGGAGCTGATGGACATCAGTATCCTCTGAAGTATTACAGGATATCTGAACTCAGCCTTCTGATGGGTGGCTATCTGTGACTGAGGATCCACTTCCAGCACTTGTTTTCTGCTTCTTCTCTTGCTTTTTGCTCTCTGTTGTCAAGAATGACTCCTCAAGCTCAGCTGCCATGGTTCCCCTTCACTGGCCTTTTTGGTAAGTCATCCTGGATTTCTTAACTTTCCACACTGTCAAAACCCCTCCAACTATTTATTTGTTCTCAGCCTTTACACTGCAATTGAGAGCTCCACTGTCTGCTCTTTTACGTGGAATCTCAGCCTCTGAGATACAATTATTTCCCTTCTTCCTATGCAGTGTGCCCAACTTTATTGCAACAAAACTTAAAATCTCTTCCTTTCTTTCCATCCTTAGATCATAAACTTTGTCCTTCTCTCATCAAACCAGCATTTGGCTTTTTGCTACCCAAATTCATTCCTGTCTCAGTGACTTGAATACTACTGTTTACTGGGAATAATCACAGCAGAAATAATTAACTGTCATACCAATCTGAGTCTGGGTCATTAAACTGTGAGATGACGTAAAGATGAGTCTTGTCTCATGGAGCCTGAGTCTAGGAGTTTAGCAAATGACAAAAGGTAGAAAAAACTACAGAGAGTGGGTGGAAGCAAAGATTGTCATGCTACATTAGAAGCAGTAATCACAGAATCAACATTTCTGACATGCAAAGAAAAATCTTGATATTGTAGTTAAACCCTATCTACAGACTGATGAATTAGGAAACTTTTACAGGAAATTGGTCTGAAGAAGGTACTAAAATTCCCCAGAGAAAGCTGGTGTTTCTGCATAGAAGCTGCAATCACCATCAGGGTTGAAATGGGAAATTATGACCCTAAACCACATAAAATAAGGAAGCCTAGACACAGACCACGATCACTCTGTTTGGTCCTGCATAAATACAACCACCGCAAAAAAGGAGGGTGTTTTCAAAGTATCTTGCTGCCACGTGAGTATGCCAACAGGTAAATTGCTTGAAAGCCACAAGGTCACGCTTTGGAGAGCATAAAGGCAATAAAGGATAGAGAGAAAACTCTGCCAGTCTGCCCCACTGGTGTCTTAAGCTGTCAACAGGTATGCTACAAATACACACAAATCATATGGCTACCACATTTTATATATTGCCTTTTGCTGTCTAAGGGAAAAGTGAAATCACAATGCGGCTCCCCATTATGAATGAAGGGTATTGAAGTAGCCTGCATGTGCCCTGGCAGTGCCACATGACATCATAGGATAGCTCAAGATGGGTTTCATGCTGATGTAAACCACTGTTTAATTTCAGGTATCAAACAGCTCCAAGACTTGCTTCATGGATGTTAACAGAAATGTTTACTTTTTTGAGCAATTACTTAACTTTCCCAATTATCCAGAAAAATGACCTCATTGTAGCATATAAATGTGAATTGGAGACTCTGTATGTAAGCTATAAAAAAATATAGCTTTTAAAACTAGATATGCAACATGATTGAGACACTGGAGCCCAAGATACATGCAGTATGTATGCAGTGAGAGTAAAGGCATCTCTTCTACTGTTGTTAATACCCAAGCCCCACCAAATATTTACAAGAATACCTTCCACAGTGTTTATAATGGTATCTACCTTATTTGCAGGTAACCAGCCAGCTGGGCTGACAAAGATCAAGCTTTCACACTGTGTGAAAACCAAGTCTTTACTTCCAGCCTCCTCTTAAACCCCTTAGACAGCTCTTGCTATCTACTTTGTGCTGGCACTTATCACGTAGATAAGATTGTGGGATGGAACCTTATTGTATCCAAAAAATCTGAACTATTGCATCTCTCAGCCTCTAAAGTGAACATAATGAAAGCCCCAGGTTATTTCTTTCATTCCATTTACCTGTGAAGCTTCTTATAGACAGCATTTAGTCATTCCTCACTGCAGGTTTAGTAGGAAGATGACAGCTCTAGTATTCTCTAGTGAAAAGGTATTTTGATGTCTCATACATGGTTTGAAAGATTTGACAGACCTTCTGCATTTATCATCAACACAAGCAGGAGTTGGAAACACCTTTCTCAGACAACAGGATTGTAAAAGTAAATGCCTGCCTAAAATAAAAGGAACCCCTCTGTGTGTCTTTGTCCTTACCTACCCTCTTTCCTTTTAAATCCCACAGATTTAATCTGTGCAAAGGCTGGAAGACAACCAGCGATGCCAACTACAAATTGCTTCTCACGCTCTTTAGCAGCTTAAGAGAGCCATGTAGGCATACGCATGTGCAATACATGTGTGTGGAAAAAATGGGTTATGCATCAGCTTATTTTGATCTATAGGATTCAGATCAGTTGTGTAGCTATTCATTCTTCCATGAGACATTTCTCAAATAGAGTAATAAAGTGGAGACTGAAGGGATAAACTCATGGGTGGCACTGAAAAGTATGATGCAAACACAAGCTTTTTCAACTGTCACCTTCTAATGCCTCTCTAAAATATTAAAAGGAAAAATTATCATCAAAAGAAGTTTGCATCTAAGGTTTTGAGAGAGCTGGTTAATATGTGCAGTTGTCCCAATAAATTGTTAAATGTGTTTGCAGTGAGTTCGTAAGTCACTGTGTGAGGCATTAAAATAACTGGCACTACTGTTTTGGCTCGGTTACCAGTTTTACATCAGGGACTTATTTTCCAGTTTTTTTCCTCTAAGTTGCTGTAATCATGTGCTGCAGTTGAATCTAAACTGAATGGCATGCACAATAAATACGCTCCCTCACTGAGATCATGCAAGCACTATAAAATGTAAAAGAAAACAGTGGAAGGCATTGAAGTGGTTCACACTGTGACCTTTTATAAACCAAGAAGAGAAAAACAGCAGAAAAGCAAAATTTGTCAGATTTATCTGCTCCTTTTGGCTTAATAACAGAGACTGTGTTTGCTTGTCTTGTGAGAACATCTATGGCACAGGAAAAAGCCTACCTGAGCAGAAAAGAAATCCCAGCTCAGAGCCTTCTTTCATCCGCTCACAGATGCAACCCAACTGTGTATTTTTTTTTTCAGAATCTTACATCTGAAGTGATGACCCTTATGCAAAAGGAGTCACTGAAGTGTGCAGACACTGACTTGCAAAGTAAGCAACATGTTTGGAGCCGAAAGACTCATTCCGTACCTCAGCAGCAATCCTGTCTGTCACAGCTTTGTTATTGCTTGATCTTATGCCATGTAAAACCCACAAATCTTCAGAAAGCAAAATAGCTACAAATGCCAGAAGGGACATCAGCATCTCTCAGTCTCTTCCAAATGCAAACAGCTACAAATCAAAAGCTGATCTTACAAAGTGCCCTTATCAGTGTTTAAAAACAATCAGGATCCTACAACACAAGGTTATCTGCTTTTGGTTGATTTTGGTCCTTGTATTAACAACAAATGCGCTGAGCAGGACGGAGAAAAGTGAGCTGGGCTAGCCTAGAGTACAGAAGGCCTGGTTCCTGATCCCAAATCTGCCGCCCGGCTTCCTGCACAACAAGCACTGTGGAGCACCAATTACTGTGTCTCTGGTTGTTTATTCATCTGGTCTAGTTGGGCTGTTTTACAGGGCAGGCAAATTTTTTTGGTAAGCTTTAAAGTAAAGCTAATGCACAGTGACAAGACTTTGATTGCTGCACAGGTGATAAATTAGCAAAAGGCCAGTTCTTCACATTTCTTGCCTTCCACAACTGTGTTTCAGCTGAAGGAAACAAAAAAAAGACCTTAGTAAGTGTAACTCACCTTAGCTTCTCCTAACGCTATTTCATTTTTTGAGAGCACTGTTTTCCAAACATCCTATATGACAACTCCATGCTCACAATTCTTAAAATGCAAAATGATGTACATTAAGTGACTGAAAATGCATACATCAAAGCCTTTATATATTCAATACATACACACATAAACACGCTCGGAGAATGTGACTTTGGTGCTTTCCAATGCATATTAAGAAACATTACAGTTCTCCGCTTTGCAATGGAAAAATACTCTTTTAAATGATGTTTTACTTTTGAAAAACAGAAGCTAAAAATATTAAGCTGTTCTGATTGTAACTGTATTTCTCACTTTCAGACTCTAAACTATTCCTGATTTTATTCTCCAAAGGAGATCTAAACCACAAGAAGTAAACAGCTGGAAATCTGTTTCTCTCATTTGGTCATATAGATATATAGCTGTTTCTCAGATCCTTAATTCTAGTACATTTTTTTTTTCTTCCATATTCATGCTACCTCTGGTAAAATGAATTCAGATTTATAGAAAAAAATTAGGCTGGAAGGGACCTCAGGAGGTCACCTGTGCCAGCCTCTTCAGAGCAGTGCCAGTTTCCAAGCGTTCAAAGTGAGATCAGGTCCAGTTGAGGTTTGAAACCTCCAAGGAGAGACTTTTCCTGGTGTTTAGCCACTCTCACAATGAAGAAAGAATACATTCCTCATCCAAAAACAATTGCCCTCATTACAAATTGTGGTTGTCATGTCTTGTCCCTTTGCTACGGTGTCCCGTTAGAGAGTCTGATCCCATTTCCTCCAAAAGCTTCCTAGATCCCCTCAACCATTCAGAGTCTTCTCCAGAGTAAGCAAACCCCACTCCCTCAGCAACTCCTAGCACCTCTCACACTCTAGCTTCCTAACCATCGTGTTGACTCTTGTCTGGTCTTGCTCTAGTTTATAACCATCTTTACTGGGGGCTCAACATTACACAAAGTTTTTCAAATATAGCTACTGGAATTCAGCTACAAAGTCAACTGGAATAGCTCAGCTCCTCATTGAAAGCTAGAGAACAAACTTTTCCTGCAGCAGGTTAGAGACATAACATACACTCCCACGCAGTAAAGAGCTACAGGTACTGTAACTTCTGGCAAATGAGAGGTACAATCTTCAGCCACATCTGGGTGAGGGTGTTTATCTCCAGTCTGGATCTAAAATCCTCTTAGAAGGGCCTGTGTTTTGGAGATGCTTTATGCTGAAATCCACTTATTTTGCAGAAGAGAAAGGAGGAAAATATGGAAAAGCAGAGTTGCCCAGTTTCTTAGTTTTGTTCAGTGTCATTACTGTAACTTCCCCTAAAGGAAGTTTTCCAGTTGACTGGGAAAGAACAATTGGGGTTTTTCACTACAATGGACTGCAGGCTTTGCTCCTACATCCAGGAAAAGGCAAGTGCAGAAATAGTATGGATGTAGATAAAGCCTTCAACAGGAACACTAATCCAGCCTAAGCCAATTCACTATTCAGAAAAGATTCTCCGTCACCCAGAGGAGGCAGACACCGCTTCTATCTGTGACCTTAAGGCTAATTTTCAGTCTAACCTGTCTCCAATATCTTGTGTTAGAATCATTCCCATTACGGCCCCAAGAAATTTACCTGCTGCCCGTGGAGAACTCCAGAAACAGCGAGCACATCCACATGCCAAAGTCCCAGCTGCCTTGACAATCTGGGGAGCTGCCTGCACAAGGCAGCTAAACGCAGACCACCTAGGAATATATCATAGCCCTCAGCTGTTCATGCCAGGAACCACCACAGGTCCATTGGGATGCACTAACAACAATAATAATAACAAAAATTTCATCCTCACGGAAGGACCCAAAACAGAAAATCAAGGGTATGTTATTTGCTTACACCCTGGTTCCATAATTTGTAAGAGGAATACCACAGGGGCCAAACAAGTGGCATTGCAACTCTTGCCATAAGGACCGAAGTAGCTAAACAGATCATTTGCACTGAAGTAATTTAGAAAATGGCTATAAATAACCCACATGTTGATCTTTGGCTTCCTGCAGCCTGCGCCAGTATGAGAAATGACTCCAGGAATAATTCCAGAAAAAGCCCTGTCCACTTGCTGACTTCCATTCTGCCTTTTGCTTTCACATCCACTTTCAGATAAAATTGCTCCTGTTGGAATACCCTAGCACATTGCAACGCTATGAAAAATCACATTGCTGCTCTATTTCTCCTGCCTTGGGAAAGGAAAAGAGTCTTGATGCTCTCTTCTTAGAGTGCCTTTGCGTCCACTTTGTCAGTGGATTTGGATGGCATCTGGAAGAAGACTTCTATTCTGCAGAACAACGTTGTAGGGACCCTTATCATTTCATGTGTTTTGCAAGTCCCGTACACTCATTCCCTCCTCATTTGGTGTAGATTTCTTCCATAGCTATGCATTATAACTTTCCTCAAGCCAGCATTGTATTTCCTAGCACCCTCTGCCCCAGTAAACAACACTTTGTTTGAGCATCTCCATTGGTAAATCTACCAATCGAATGAAAAGGATGGCCTAGTCAATAGGAAAAAGTCCAATGGCAACATGGGAAGTCAGGAAACACGGGACAGATCCAGCAGAAATTACGTGGGGAGGGGGAGGAATCAAATGCCTGTATGGAAAGTGTTGTAATTTAGTTTTATTCCAGGTCTAAAAGTGGAAAAACTTAAAGCTTCATACTACTTTACAGCGGCGCCGTTCAGGGTCTGCCAATGTTTCCATTATGAACTGCAATTTTCAGGGGTTTATAACTCAGCCATAAAAATTTGCTTTGGGATGAAACTCGAAATAAAAGCTCTCCACCCAAAAACTAATTCTCCTTCCCTCACTCCCCCCTTTTTTTTTTTAAAGGACAGAGTTAAATAGAGTTTTGCTTATTTTTAAGTCAGCTCAGTTAAAAAAAAGAAAAAAGAGAATTATTGTCACTTTTTGTACTATTACAAAATACAGATGAACGTTTAAGAATCCGGGGTTATAGCAGTTGACAAACCAGATACATGTCAATAATATTATGCTGCAAGAGAGCAAAGGTCTTTTTTGGTTTGCGTTAAAAATGTGAACATCATTCCTGAGAGACAAGCAGTAGTTATTTTGTGCAATTTTGCAATGGCAAGGTCTCATCCAGAGTACTCTACCCAATTTGAGCATTGTGCATTAAAACAGGAGTAAACCACAGAAGAACAGTAAAAATTATACAAAACATGACATAAGGAAACACTGAAGGATTTAGATTTCATCCAGGAACAGAATATCAAGGGATAAGTGGCAACAGTTTCCCAATATGAAAAAAAAAACAACCCACAACCTGTAAGGAGGATGGTGATCAGATGCTTTCCAGGTTCACTTCATAAAGAGTAAGAAAAAAAAAGTTTATCTGCAAGAATGAAGTTTTAAGTTACATGCCTGTAAAATCACATGGCAGTGAAGTCATGCAGTGGAATCACCCTCATCCTGACCTGGCCATATTACTTAGCAAATATTTCTCTGGAGGTTGGATAATCATTTGGAAGTTGGTGGTGAAACATCGCACTCAAATACAGTTTACTCAAACGTAGCACTCGGATATATATCCTGAAGTTGTATGACCAGCTTAAAAACTCCAGACATGATCTTTTTTTACTCAAGATCATTTGGAGGGTTTTTTCCCCTTTGCTTTATATTTCTAGAGTGTATTCTCAGTTTCCCCCGCAAGACAGACTAAAAACTTGATGTACTAATAAGCAAAAATTCTCACATAATCATGAGCTACAGCTTTATGAAATACATCACAAAATCAAGAAGTCTGCAACAAAAAGACAGGAGTTTTTTGCTCTGCATTTATTACACTGTGCAGTTGGTTTGCTTTCCACGTTTTGTTTGGGACAGAAACTAGACTGAGCAGTTTCTCTTTTTGACAGCGTGACTTCCATTTCCCTTTGCTAATCTAACATAATTTCAAGTGTCTTTTAACTAGCAATTTTCTAACCTTTACCTGAAGAGTTATTCTGTATATAACCAAAGCACCAGAGTCATCTACACCAGTTTCAACAGAATTTGGGAACCATTCTTTCAGTCTTTTGGGAAAGAATTAAGAGTGTCTTCTGAGATTATTAGCGAGAAGTATTTGCTGGCTTCTATTCCCTTCTGCGGTAGCTTATCACAAAGTCTGGGAGTTTATGATGATTTCAATACAGTGTAAAAATATTGATTTATAATTTAAAAGATTACGAAGCTTTGAAAAGCTTCTATGTTTTACATTTGGCTGAGCGATCAGCTGACAAAGCATTTTATTTTATGCGCATCACATAAATTTTACATATTGCTGATTCTTTCCTAAAGAGAAGCTTATCTCCAAGTGGTGGCTAGGGAACAGATCATAACCTACTGCCCCTCTCAAAGGCTTCTGACATTTTCGCCTCCCCCTTTGGCCCCTGCAAGTATTACGTCTTCTCTGAACTGAGGTTATGGCCCCCAGGGTCTTTCCTCTGAATGTTATTCACCATCTCTGCTGCCCTCCCTCACTGGATTGCATCATGCTTGTATCTGCTTCCCAAGGACTGACTGTCAACTTCAAATACTATTCTGGCTCACCATATTATGCATTGCATTTGATCCTTAAAAAAAAAAAATAAATAATCAAACCCACCACCAAAAATACCCCAACCCAGTAGTGCATGTCATATTTCTTCCTAGGAGGTCAAATCCTCGGGAGCCATGTTTCTCATCCATGCATACTGCTATGACACCACCTCACTTGGGACACCTCAGGTTGCAACAGCAGATCCAAACACACTCAAGACCTAGATGTTTTGTCTCTGCATCTGGCTTGTGCAAGTAAAGCTCATCTTACTGTTCACTGAATGGGCAAGATTACAACCTACTCACAGCCAACCAAGCTAACGGCACACTGACAGGCTCGCGCTACTCTGCTGCTGATATACCCTCATCATTCATACGCCAAACATGCCCCTGCAAGCAGAAGAAACTTCTTCAGCATTTCGCTCCCGCCCCTTCTACAGTCCTACTTTGAGCTCAAACCGCCGTTCACATCAAGTGGATGTGGAGAGAGCTGGGCTCCAATCTGAAAACACCTTGGGAAGGGACTAGGTATCTCTTCCCAGAGAAGACCAAAAAGCATACAGGGTGAGCACCTCAAAACTGTTCCAGGGCAAAGTCGACCAAATCAGCTTAAGTGATCTGTGATGCTAGAGACTACACTGAAAGTTTGGTTTGGCCTTGAAACAGTTCAGGAGTCGATTGCCACTAGAGACAGCCCGAGACATGAGCCGTGGTTTTCTTGTAGAAACACAGGCCTAAGTATAAGGTCACAGGCAGACTTGGTGCCTTCACATGGTAAAAAAAGAACGCAAAGTCGGCGTTTCAGCAAACGTGATGACTGAGCCTGGATTTACACAGCGAAGTCATCGAACTGCAGAGATTCTCCTGTGCTTGGTCCTGCTCTGGATGGTGTCCACTGAGCACGCTGCTACCGCACACACGCTGTTCCACGCTGCACCGCAGCAGGACAACACACAAGGCTCCGATCCCCCCGACTGCCTCCCCTCCTCATTTTTCCCCTCCTGCCAAGATTTCAACAAAATAGACAGCAGATCGTATTAACTGCACAGAACGCTCATTTTTCAGTCTGGCACTTGAGGTTTTTCAAGAGAAATTACAAAATGAAGCAATACTATTATAAGCAGTCCTTGGGTGGGTTACAAGTCAAGCTGCTGATGACTGAGTAAGTTTAATCACCTTCAGAGCCCTGTAACCTCCCTGAAATAGCCCAAAATGTTATGAAATGGAATTTGTACGCAGAAAGCAAGGAAAACAAACCTTTTAATTCACCAGACTTACAACTATGATTATGACAATAATGGTGGGTCAGAATGTTCCCATTACCTCAGCAGATCTATAATTAGCACCTAAGTCTGTTTCTGAGGGAATAAGAACATATTTCAGCTTGCCACCAGTTGCGGCATTCACTGCAACCCAAGTGCCCCCTCTCCAGCTGTGAGCATCATGCCATCATTTCACCTACATTTTCTCAAGGCTTAAAAAAATTTTAAATAAATGCATAAAAAAAATTTGCAGTGCTGAACTGCCCCTTTGACATCCTCTTCTACGTGATGTACTATCCAGGAGAAGCAGCTTCTCAGCTGGCACAGGGTCAAACCACCCGGTAACTCCGTTCATGTCAGATCCTCCACTGATGTATATTGGCACAGTTCGACTGGCCCCAAAGGAGCTCCACCAATTTACAGAAGGAACTGGCACAGACAACTCTGCTCTACTCTGTATAGCATTAACAGGTCCTCCTAATTATTTATTGAAAGAACGGTTTTATTTTCTTGCTGCTCTCTAAAGCCAAGTCCCTCCAAGGTGGTCTCAATCCAGTGCCTGGAGCTGGATGTTAAGCTATTTTTGAATGCCTGCAAGTCTTGCGTGCCACCCTCAGGTAACCTTACCAGGTTTGGCCAGCCAGCCAGAAGCTAAACGCGCACAAAGCTCAGAATGATGCTGGGCACAAACCTAGGAACACAATTTGCGCCATTTAACTGTCTCAGGAAGCCAAAGCGCAATTCTGACCAGAGGAGCCATCAGCACACGCAGATGCTATACATGTAAATCATCATAACACACTCATTCGTGGTTACAGCACCGGAGGGAATCTCACAAAGTAAAATGAGGCCCATCCTTCTTAGCACTGCTTCAGCATTTGATTAAGTACAAAGAGAAGGTTTTAAAGAAATCACAGTGAGTTAAATTTAAGCGACTTGGAGTAATTACAGTACAGCAATTTTCAAAGCCCACCTTAATGCACTGACTGCTATGAAGGAACACTGTATTAAACCTTCTGCCACTTGTGTTTTACTACAAGAAGGGAATGACACCGATTTCAACTACTGCTACACAGCGACCAACGTAAGGACGCACAGAAGCGTTCGGTAGATGAGCATCTATGCTATTACTTCTGCCGCAGGAGTAACGTAACTTGCGTTAGTCCATTAAAGTTCTGTGCTTAAAAATGTGATGGCTGAAGAAGCTTTCCCAACACTGCTTCCTGTTGAAGAACACAGACTGTCACAACTAAGGGGGGGAAAAAAAAAGCAGCAGTTTCTCTGAAAATTTATTTTTTCAGAAATATATATTGGTGTAGTGGTACGTTTAATATTTTAAAAAGGTAAGGACAAAAATATTGACCTGTATTTCCCTGTCTTCCATTTATCTCCCCTTTTCCATCAATTTTCCCTGATAAAAAGAAAATAAATAGAAGAGAAATGGAGACAAAAATCCTCAAAGGAACGAAGAACCTTTATGGCTTTTGAAGATAAAACCTTTTCCAGGCTGAAAGAAAGGGGAAGGGGGAGGGGACGAGAAGAAAAACTTCAGCCCAGCAATTTTTTTTTTTTCCTTTAGAAATAACTAAGACAACAGAAATTGTTGCAGTGTATTTCACCCC